>PVJD01005027.1:13923-123384 GCA_004026545.1 Mormoops blainvillei
GAGGAGACAAACTCCAAATTCTGAGCCCAGAACAATAGCCCCGCATTCCCTTTATGCTGGGCTAAGTGGGGTAAGAGTCTTGGGAGGCGTGGTATAGATTTGGCACGAAAAGGGTTTACAGAGGTGAAAGAGAAGCATTTACATCATAAGTCAGGGCAATTGGCGTGAAAAGGGCTTACAGAGGTGGGAGAGAAGCATTTACATTATAAGTCAGGGCAATTAGCATTTCATCTCTGGTATCAGGCTTGATTCCCTCTACAGAAGGACTCTAATACATTTTATGCTAGATGGTAGCCATAAGTCTTCAGCTACTTATAGGCCATTTACTGAAGGTTTCTAGTTATTGTCTCTACCCTGACCTAAGTGGCATTCCAGGAGCTGAACCAGTACTTGAAACATAAAGAAAAATTGGGGAGGTTAAAGTATTAGGTCCTCTGTCATTTGCAACTTTGAGCATTGTATAAAATAGGACACTGAACCCTTTCTTTTCTAAAGGTTGAGTCTTAGAATTATTTCTCTTTAAAAATACCGTTGTAAATTACCTTTAGTTGCTAAAGAATTTACAATTTCTTGTCTTCTTATTTTCCTATATGAAGTCCCAGAAATGCTTCCCTGAGAACAGGACAGTGTATTCACACATATCCTAGGGACTAAAATGGTACCAGTGGATGTTGCTTTCTCTTCGCTCTACCTCCACTCTTGCTACCCACCCGGGCAGGAATGACTTGAGTTCCCGCATAGGTCACCTGTTTTCTCTTCCCCCATCCCTCCCCCTTCAAGGTCATTGTAGGTGGATCCAAGTAGGAATCTTATGCCATACCTGATGAACAGACTTGTAACTTTGACTTTAATGGCCCTACCTGGTAGCTATCATTGTTGCTTCATGAAGAAATTTGAGATTTTAATCAGTGGTTCCCAAGCTTTGCTGCACATTGGGATAACGTAGGGCTCTTTAAAAAATACTGATGTCTGACTCCAATTTCCAGACATTCTAATTTAATTGACATGGTGTGTGACCTGGCATTGGTATTTTTCAAAAAACCCTCTAGGTGATTTTAAAGTGAAGCATTCCCTGAGATGAGACCGAAGGCTGAATTTTATCTTTGTAGGAATCTTAGTCATCTCTGCAGAGCTTGATTGGAATTGCTTGTTTAAAGGAACCCTTGGTTGTAATCCTCATGGGCCTTAGTCCTGCTCAGACTTTTGTGAGACATAAGCTGGCTTCTGGCAATCTTTTTAATTTGGAGAAGCCTCCAGGGTATTCTTTCTTTTCGGTAGCACCACCCACTTTATTCTTTGGTGTCCTAGTTTCCTAGTGTAGAGTGGGATTAACTACTCTTAATTTCTCACCTCTTTGCTATTCCCAAAGACAAACCATTTTTGTACTAAATGTTTTACTTCTGCCCTGACTGGTACGGCTCAGTGGATTGAGCACCGGCCTGTGAACTGAAAGGTCACCAGTTTGATTCCCAGACAGGGCACATGCCTGGGTTGAGGGCCAGGCCCTCAGTCAGGGTTATGCAAGAGGCAGCCGATCAGTGTTTCTCTCACACTCACACATTGATGTTTTTCTCCCTCTTTCCCTCTCCCATCCCCTCTCTCTAAAAATAAATAAATAAAAATCTTTAAAAAAATATTTTACTTATCACTATAGAAAAATGTATACAAATACAAGCAAATCACAAAGCATATACATTTTTTACTGTAATAGTTAGTCCCTATAAAAGTTTCTGACTTTTCTCTGAAATGGGCTGCTTTAGTTTCGTTGAGGGCAGTGGTGAGCAGACATATTCCATATAGAATCAAGGCTATGACTGTAGAGGGAATCAAGGCTGATACCAAAGATGAAATGCTAATTGCCCTGACTTATGATGTAAATACTTCTCTCCCACCTCTGTAAACCCTTTTCTCGCCAAATCTATACTACGCCTCCCAAAACCCTCCCCCACTTAGCCCAGCATAAAAGGAATGCGGGGCTATTGTTCTGGGCTCAGAATTTGGAGTTTGTCTCCTCTGTGCCCGTGCACGTAAATAAAGATCGTGCTCCTAACTCCTCAGTGTCTGGTCGTTTCATTTTTCCATAACATGACGACCTTTCATGAAGGCCTCTTTCTGAATCTGATGGTATAGTCAAGTGATATACAGTCAATGTAGAGCAATAAGGGGCTCTTTAATTAATCTTTGCAGCTTAGATCTTTGGGAAATACTGGGTTTAAACTAGGTCTCCTTGTTCCCTGGGATTTATTACTTTGGGGACATACCTTCCTCATCTATGTTTCTTCCCTGTTCACTACCAGTCTGTTTTTATTCTGTGTCTGGTGTGGGTACTGCCACTCACCCTTTAAGCAAAGTTTGTGGTGGTGAGCAGCTTTTCATTCTTAAGCTTGTACTTACCTGGGAGGAATTTACCTTTTGTAGATTAGGTTCCCTAAGTTTGACTATTTCTGTCCACTCAACCATCCCTTACCCCTCCATGAACCTTCTCTTCTCTGTCTAATGCCATTACAGCCTTGAGATTTGTCACTTGTGTGGAGTTTTGTAAAACCTATGCGTTCTAATAGGGCTGGGTTTAAGGGCCCTTTTTAAAGCAAGGGAGACACGGTGAGTGGAGATAAATATTCTGAACTTGTGGACTTGCAGCTCTTGCCAAAGTTCAGGCATGAAGTTATTAACAGACTAAAAGGGATCCAGACAGTTCACCTTTGTGCATCAAAGCCCAATCAAATGTGAACAGGAGTTCACAGCAAAAAAGGTAGAGGTTTATTAGTTGAAGAAACGTTGCCAAGCCTGGAGTCAGAGGTAGGCCAGTGCTAAAAGACCTGATGGCTTCCAGGGGATGGTTATTAGGGGAAAGAATCATTAATAATGGTGGCTAAAGGAGTTGGGGTCATGGGTTTTACTGATTGCTTGGGGCCAGGGGAGTAGTTAATCATTATATCAGGTCTTGTTGTCATCCACGGCCTGTCTGGTTTTGGAAAGGTGTGACCCATTGGGTCATTCTGTTTTCATGGGCCTCGGGCTGAAACACAGCTGAAGTCAAGGTGTTATCTTTGGCTTAACCAAACTGCTTCTGTGTTCAACAGACCTGAGACGAAGTGCTTAAGACAGTTTGATACTGACCAGAATCTGATTGCCTAAGGGCTTAATGGTTAAGGAAGAGTGGCTGGACTGAAAGGAGAAAGGATCATGTTAAAGAAATGGAGTTTCTGTTTCAAAGTCTGTTGACCTGGATAAAATTTTTAGGCATGTTAACCTCTTTAAACTTGCATTTGATCATCTTTAAAGTGAGAATAACAGCAACTTTGTTTTGGGGTCATTGAAAATATTAAATGATATATCTTGTGAAGTATTCACTTCAGAATTAGGCACATAAGAACTCTTGTCATTGTTCACTACTGTAGTTTCTGCTGTTGTTTTTGTTCGATAAAAACCTTTGAGACCAAATGTTGTCTTGAAAGAAAGGGTTTATTGGGGCACATGCTAGGCAGGAAAAAGACCAGGTCCTGGGACACACAATCTAAACCACCACAGGCAGGGCTAGATGGAGAATACAGACATGTCACTGCCCTGCAGTTGTTGGGGCTGCTTTATACAAAGGGTTTGGAGAAAAAAGATGTAAATTATTTTGAAGGAATATTCATTTGCTAGAGATAAGGGGTGGGGGGAGGTGAACCTGAGAAAGTTTAGGGATAGTTTTTAAGGAAGCAGTGTTTGATGCTTCTGAATTGGCTGTGGGCAAAGTCTGAGTCTGGAATGTTCATGAGGAAGCAGGATGTGGTAGCATCTGGTGGTCCTGTATTATTCTTTTCAGATAGGAACTGAAATAGCCTGCCTGGAAGTCGATTCGAGTTTCCACACATGTTCAGGAATGCAAGCAGTCTTTTGTTGTTTTGTACCCCCCACTCCTGCTGTTAACTGACTAACCTCCCTTGTCACTTCCTCCCACCCTTGGCCTGCTGTGGTTTAATTTAGGACATTAGGACAGCACAGAAATTTTCTCTTGTCGTTCTATTGCTATAAAAGAGGCATAGTGGCCTTTTCCTTCCCTGGTTGCTCGAAGATCAGCCACCACCATGAACGACACAGTAACTGTCTGGACCAGGAAGATCATGACTAACTGACTACTGAAGTGGAAACAAAGGGTCATTGATATCCTTCATCCTGGGAAGGCAACAGTACCTAAGACAGAAATTCAGGAAAAACCAGCTGAAATGTATAAGACCACGCCAGATGTCAACTTTGTGTTTGAATTCAGAACCCCTTTTGGTGGTGGCAGGACAGCTGGCTTTGGCATGATTTGTGATTCCTTGGGTTATGCAAAGAAAAATGAACCCAAACATAGACTTGCGAGACACTGCTTGTATGAGAAGACTTCAAGAAAACAGAAAGGAAGGCAAGAACAGAATGGAGAAAGCTGGGGGAATGCGAAGGCCAGAGTTGGTGCTGGCCAAAAAAGAAAAGGAGTGAAGACTCTCCAATGACTTCATCTGTGATAACTGTGCAGATTGTGCATTGAGAGGATTAATAAACTAAGACCTTCTATGTGGGGGTGGTGAGAAGGGTGGTGGTGAAGAGCCTGAGCTTTGAATACTATCTCTACCGCCCTCCAGTTGTACGACTTTGGGTGAGTTCTTTAACTTCCCTTTACCTCAGCTTTCTTACCTGTTAAGTGAGAATATTATTAGTATGGGATGTTGTGAAGATTAAGTGAGTTAATTCATATATGGATCTTAGGACAGAATCTGAAACAGTGATTATAGTAATGGTTGTTGCTGTTTAACAAAACTGCCCTCTTTGCCTCTGGTTTTGAGTCTTCTTTTTGGCCTTGGATATGTATAGTGACCTATAACTTTCTAGGCTGTAATTTAAATCTTCATTTGCCAGAATACCTAGGAGTCTTTGTTCTCAATTCTCCTTTTCTGGCTCTGTGGACATGCAGGCTTTAGAACCCTGTTGTGACTGCTTCAGGATAAATCCCCAGTTGATCCTTCCCCTGGGTGCTTAGGTCAGATAATGTAGCACACAGGTCAAGCTTGAAAAGACATAGCCAGTAAAGACTTAGGAAGGAAGAATAAATTTAATATGTATAGTGTAAAATTAAAAACAACAACAACCATTTAGCTTGGAAATCCAGAATTCCCACTTTCTGAACTCAAATCAAGTGTAAAACATGTGTAGAAGAAATACTAGATTACATTTACCTGATTTTGCTAAGCAAAATTTAGTAACCCAGTATTGATGGTATTGTTTCAAGAAGATCTGAAGGGATTTAGTCTATGTGTGGCAAGTAAAGAAATAAGCAGAAGTAGAAGAAAATTGGAAAAGGAGCTAATTCCTCACTTTTAGCCTTCTCCTTACTTTATTATAGTAATCAGTATGCCCAGCAAGTGGAGTAGCCATGCCTGTAGTGAGGCTTGGCAGGGCAGGCATACTTCAGCGAGAGTAGGTGGGTATTCTTCAAACCTTGGAGCATCAGGATTTATTAGAGGTGTATCAGGCACTGGGTGGCAGTGTGGGGAAAGGCCCAGGGCAGGTGAATTTGCAGGGTGGAAGGCCCGCCACTTAAACATAGTTCAACACACACACATCTGCTAGAGGAGCGTTGATTGTATGTGTTTTGTATTTTGATATTGTGCATAAGATTAAAAAATACTTTCTTATTTTTATTATTTAAAAAAAGATGGAAAGAATTTGTGCTCAAAACAAATTTAGGGGGCAGAACCACAGCTTTCCCTAGTGCCGGATATATACTGGCTCCGTAAATAGCTGTTGAAAGTAACTGAATGCTCTGCAGAGCTAACCGTTATTGATACTGTATTTCTAGTTTTATACTCAAACTAGATGAGACAATATTAGTTCAGTTATGTGATTATACCCTATTAAGTGGAGTAAAATTGGTATATTTTATTTGCTCATAATATAGGATCTTAAAAATTCTTAAAGATTATTTTCATTAAGCTGTGAAATGTGCTTTTTGACTCCTAGTATGTTTCTACCTGAAGAATTTTACTCCATTAGACATAACTGAAGAGTATTCTCTTTTTTTAAAAGTATATTTTATTGATTATGCTATTACAGTTGTCCCAACTTTTCCCCCTTTGCCTCCCTCCACCCGGTATCCCCTACTCCCTCCGGCAGTCCTCCGCCTTAGTTCATGCCCATGGGTTGTGCATATAACTTCTTTGGCTACCCCATTTCCTATATTTCTTAACATCCCCCTGTCTGTTCTTTACCTACCAATTTGTACTTCTTAATCCCTACACCTTTTCCTGCATTCTTCCCCAACCCCTTCCTGACTGATAACCCTCCAAATGGTCTCCATATCTGTGATTCTGTTTTTGTTATGCTTGTTTGCTCAGTTTGTTTTTTAGATTCAGTTGTTGATAGTTGTGAATTATTGCCATTTTAATGTGCATAATGTTGATCATCTTTTATTTCTTAGAATAAGTCCCTTTAACATTTCATATAATAATGACTTGGTGATGATGAACTCCTTTAGCTTTACCTTGCTTGGGAAGCACTTTATCTGCCCTTCCATTATAAAGGAGAGCTTTGCTGGATAGAGTAATCTAGGTTGCAGGTCCTTGCTTTTTATCATTTTGAATACTTCTTGCCAGTCCCTTCTCACCTGCAAAGTTTCCTTTGAGAAATCGGCTGACAGTCTTATGGGAACTCCTTTATAGGTAACTCTCTGCTTTTCTCTTGCTGCTTTTAAGATTCCCTCCTTATCTTTAACCTTTGGCATTTTAATTAGGACATGTCTTGGTGTAGTCCTCTTTGCGCCCAGTAGTTTGGGACTCTCTGTGGTTCCTGGACTTGTATGTCTATTTCATTTGCCAAATTAGGGAAATTTTCTTTTTTTAGTTTTTCAAATAAGTTTTCAATTTCTTGCTCCTTCTCTTCTCCTTCCAGCACCCCTATGATTCAAATGTTGGTACGTTTGAATTTGTCCCAGAGGCTTGTTAGCCTATCCTTGTGTTTTCTGGATTCTTTTTTTCTTCGTGTTGTTCTGATTGGTTTTTCTTTCTTATGTTCCAAGTCATTGATTTGATTCTCGGCTTCATCCACTCCGCTGTCGTTCCCGTGCAAATTGTGCTTTTTTTCAGTTAGTGAATCTATCATTTCTGACTGGATCTTTTTAATGCTATTGAAGTACCCAGTGAGTTCCTTGAGCTGCCTAATAACCAGTGTTTTGAACTCTGCATCTGATAGATTGCTTATCTTCATTTTGTTTAGTTCTTTTTCTGGAGCTTTGTTCTGTTCTTTCATTTGGGCCATATTTCTTTGTTTCATTTTGGCAGCCTCCCTGTGTTTGTTTCTATGTATTAGGCAGGGCCGCTTTGACTCCCTATCTTAGTAGTGTGGCCTGTCATAGAAAAGCGCACTGGTAAGTTGGGTGAGGTGGAACCTTAGGTAATCACCTGGGCGGGGCAACCCATGTGAACCAGTTTGTTGGAGTTTTGGATATGGCGTGACTGCCCTGTGGCTCTGTGTGAGGGAGAGCTCAGAAAGGGGATAATGCCGCCGTCTGGCCTCTAGAGCTTTGTCCAGGAGGAAATTGTCCCCCAGCTTTCACCTTGATGCCAGACATTTTAATTTCTCCCTGTATGCCACTGGTGCCTTTCCGGTGCTGCCCCAGTGCCGGAACCCAGAGGGAGTGAGTCTGTGTAAGTCCTGAGTCCATTGTGGGCCCTTTAGAGGAGACACTTGGAGAATCCTGCTGTTTCTTCCTCTGTGCCAACCCCCACTGGTTTGTACAGCCAGAAGTTCTGGGGACTAATCTTCCTGGCATTGGAACTCTGGGCTCTGTGGTCTAGTGTGGGGCTGGGATCCCTTTCTCCTGAGGTATCCCTCACAGTTTTTATCCACCACATATGGGTGTGGGGCCGCTTGTTCTTTGTCTCCGTGTCTTCGCCCCTCCTACCTGTGTGGATGAATGTGACTTCTTTAATATCTTGGTTGTCGGACTTCCATACAGCTCAATTTTCTAATGATTGTGGGTGAAAATTGTTTTGTAGTTTAGTTGTAATTTTTGCTGTGGTTGTGCAAGGAGATGAACCATGTTTACCTACGCCTCTACCTTGACCAGAAGTCCTTTTAAAAAAAAAATTAAGTTTATTGGAGTAACATTGGTTAATAACATTATATAAGTTGCAAGTGTACAATTCTATAATATATCATCTGTATAGGCATTGTGTGCCTACCACCAAAAGTCAGATTTCCTTCCGACCTATGTATTTGAACCCTGTGACAGACCTTTTCATTCGTTCCCCACCTGTTGAAGAGTTTTCTTCACTGGATACTGGTGATTCATACACATTATTATGCTCCATGTCTTTCTAGATGCTGTGATTGTCATCACCTTTCTCTTTAAAAAAAAAATTGAAGTATAACCATTTCATTTTTCCTTAAATCATAAAAATACACACCTGCATCATTTAAAATTTAGAATTGTAAATATAAAACAATTTTCTAACCTGTTTTAACACACACCTGTTTTAACACTTGTCATTATGGCTGGCATAAACATAGATGTATAAACTTCGAAATTATAACATTTTTAATCTTAGGTTGGATGCTTCTTAAGATTATCTGATTGACATTAGTAATATTTTCTAGTGACATTTTCAAATATTGGCATACTTATTTATTGTAGTTTTTTTGTTTTTGTTTTAGTCTGGCACTTTGATTTTTCAGTTGCTTTTACTTTTCCTCATTTTTTACTTTCATTTTGGCATCTACTTTTTTTTAAAGGAGGAGAAGGAGAAATAGCTTTTTAGACATTTAGGTTGGTGACCTGTATGAATAGACTGAGATCTTCTATAAATCTTATATTCATAATTTTAGTTACAAATGACAAGAAGCCATTCAAAGAATTTTGTGATTATGGTGGAATTTTTTTAGATATTTTCCAAAAATTAACATTTCTATTTTAAAATTTTGAAGAGCTATGTAAATGAAACTGATAAAATACATGAAAGTTTGCCGAGTGGTGGAGAAAGTTGGCAAAGAAGCTGATATAGTTCCAAATCAAAACTATTTATAGAATCTCTTCTTAAATCTATCATTGTCTATTCTGTTACTGAGATAGGTTATGACTAATGGCCTTTTTTGTTCTCTATTTTACAGAGTTAATTGAGAGTTGGAGACAACCTTGATGAAGATGAGGAATATATCATATTAGTGGAGGAGGAAGAGGAGGAGGAAATTTTTTCTTTTTCCCGTTAAAAGTCTTGACTGTTTTGTGGCTTGCCTGTAGTTACTGCTTTTCGGCTGAGTCTGCTTGCTCATGAGAAATGATTTTTACAATCTCAAGAAAAAATATGTCCCAGAAATTGAGTTTACTGTTGCTTATATTTGGACTTATTTGGGGATTGATGTTACTCCATTATACGTTTCAACAACCAAGACATCAAAGCAGTGTCAAATTACGTGAACAAATACTAGATTTAAGCAAAAGGTATGTTAAAGCTCTAGCAGAGGAAAATAAGAACACAATGGATGTCGAGAATGGAGCGTCAATGGCAGGATATGGTAAGATAACTATAGAATATTTCTAGTTTCTCCCTCTTTAACCTACCCACTTTTAAAGGCAGTCATGGGAAAAAAAAAAGATAGTTATGGAAATCTAACTTTTTACTTCATGCTCAGGTCTTTACAAAGTAACTTTTTCTTGGCATTTTGCTATGAAAAATTAAAGTGTACTGAAAAGTAGAAATAATATAAATATCCATATATCTATCATTTTAATTTAACAGTTACTAACATTTTGCAATATTCGGTCTAATTTTTGAAGAATATTTAAATTAGAGAAATAGTGACATTTCATTGCTAGATATTTCCATATGTCTATCCTTTTTTAAATTTAAATTTAAATTTTAGAGAGAGAGGAAGGGGGGTAGAGAGGGAGAGAAACATCGATGTGAGAGAGAAACACCGATTGGTTGCCTTTCATATGCACCCCAACCAGGAACCAAACCCGCAACCCAGACATGCGCCCTGACTGGGAATCAAACCATTGACCTTCTGGTTTCCAGGATGAAGCCCAGCCAACTGAACCACACTGGCCAGTGCTCCATGTGTGAACCTTAAAAATGGCCTTTCTCTACATAATTACAATACAGTTATCATATTTAGTTCATATTTACATTTTCCCAGTTATCCCAACACAGACCATCAGTTGTATAACATCTGTTAGTTCCTACAAGGCAGCATTTGCCTCTGACTCCGTATTGCTTATTACCATTTTCCCTTTCACATCCCAGTTTGCGCTGTTTTAAGTTCTTTATGCATGGCAGTTCTGTCTTGCTTTTAAGACTTAAAAAAAAGAGACAGGGAGGAGGTTGAACACTTTGTGTTCTCTATTTCAGTGTTTTTTAATTTTTTTTATTTAAAAAAATTTTATTTATTTTCTTTAAGAGAGAGGAGAAGGGAGGGAGAAGAAAGGGAGAAAAACACTGATGTGCTAGAGAGAAACACTGATCGGTTTCCTCCCACACGCCCTCAACTGGGGAGCTGACCAGCAACCCAGGCATGTGCCCTGACCAGGAATCGAACCAGCGACCTTTCTGTTTGCGAGATGATGCCCAAACCACTGAGCCATACCAGTCAGGGCTCAGTGTTTTTTTAAAGTTATACATGTGTGTATTTGAAGAATCAAAATATGTTGATTCTTGTAATAAAAAATTCTTCCAGCCTCCAGCAGTTCTAAAATTTCCCATTTTTCAGAGCCTGCCATTTAAAATTATTTAATTTGACTTTTTGGCGATTACGTCTAACCCCTAAATAACATGCTGTATGAGCTACCTTTTGATTTTTCAGTTATCGGTGTTAATCTGTTAACTTCTCACTGTGCAAGATAAGGGTTCAGCTTTCTGTCTTACCCAGAATTGCACCACACCTACCCCAGGCAGTTTTCACACACACACATGTCCTTCTTGTCCTGCTATTTTTCACATCTTAATTTTGGTTAGAACAATATTCAGTGTTTGTATTAATATGGCTATGTTAATGGTGTTCATTACTGAGCCATGTAGTACATTATGATTACTTTTCCTTTCCTGTACTACTTTATTTTCCCCTCTAGAATTAATACACATTGATTTTTGTTTCTTTATCTAGCTTTCTACCCCAATTCCCTTACAGTTATTTAAACCGCTTCCAGTATATTCAGACACATTAGACATTTTATCACTTTCTTTTATCTTGAAACCTTTTTCAGATCTTTGAGTCTGTTCTGATTCCTCATTAGGCTTACAGTTGTGAATTGTTCTAGGATCTCATTCTACCATCATCCCTCCCATTCCTTTTACCTCTCTGGTGTTGGATCTCCTCTTTCCTAGAATCATGTGGGTTTTCCTTTATTGGTTACAGCTTAATTTAGGGGAACAGATTCTCTGGTAGGCTCCTCAGAATGGTACAAGGGAGGTCAAAGTTTTGAGCCCTTGCTTATCTGAAAAGTGTCCCTTCCCCCATAGCTGCATGCTTAATCGGAAGTTTGAGTATAGAATCTTGGTTTGGAAATAGTTTTCTCTTGTAAAGGCTTTGTTCTTCCTTTTTTCTTCTTCTTAGCTTCCTGTGTTCTTTTTGAGAGTCTGATGGTATTCTGATTTTTCACCCTTTACATATGACTTACTTATTTTTTTGGAAGCTTGTGAGATCTTTGTCCTATACTGTTCTGAAATTTCTCAGTGCTCTGTCCAGGTAAGGATGACTTTCATACATGTGTTGGGGTCTCAGTGGGTACTTTAAATCTTGAAAGTTATGTCCTTCAGTTCTGGGATTTTTTTTCTAAATTATTTGATTTCTTCCTTCCCATCGTGTTCATTCTTTTTGGAATTCTGTCACTTAGCATTTGGGCCTTCTGAACTGGTCCTGTAATTTTCCTTTATTTACTCTCTTGGTTTCCAGTATCTTTGTCTTTTTGCTTTATTTTCAAGTCTTTATGCAGTTTTTAATTTTGTCTCGTTTTTAATTTCTAAGAGCTCTTTTTTTTTATTTCTCTAAGATTGTCAGCGATAACTTCTCTTTCGTATTCTTATGTTTCTTCCAAATATGTCTGGTGAACCTTAGCCTTTGAGGCTTTTTTAAAGAGAGACACTAAAAGCTTTGCAGGAAGTGCTTGAGTTGCTGGGTGGTGTACATGGTGGGGTGATCTGGCTGGGACATTTTCTTGGCAGTATTCTTAATATTTGCGATGACTTCTGATATGAGCTCCCTGAAGTAAGGCCACGTTTCATAGGTTAAGGGCATAATCCCTCACAATACTGCCCTCACTTGAGACACCAGTCACAAGTGTGAGTGTTCTCAGGTCACCCTCACTTTTGACCAGTTCGCTAAAAGTTTGAGGCTTCCCACTACCCTTTCATGTTTGCTAATTCACTAGGCTGCCTCACAGTACTCTCTGGAAGCACTATACTTACAGTTTTATTATAACAAAGGGAAAACCAGAACCAGCCAAAGGGAGAGATGCATAGGGAAGCTCTGAGAATGTTCCAAATATAAAATTCCAACTCTCTCCTCCCCATAGAATTAGGACATATTAACCTTCTGGAACATCATTGTGTAACAATATGAAGAATATTGGAAACCAGGGAAGCTCACCTGAACTTTTGTGTCCAGAGTTTTTATTGGGTTTCATTTATGACAGACTGAATTATTGGACATGTAGTTGAACTCAATTTCCAGTCCTTCTCCCCAACACTGAAAAGCCCTAACCCTCCAATCGCATGGTTGGTCTTTCTGGCATCCTTAGCCCTCATCTTGCATCATCTCATTAGGGCAAACTATCTAGGGGCCCATACTCTGAGACACCTTATTAGTATAAACTATCAGGTGTGTAGCCATTGGGATATAGAGTACAGCATAGGAAAGGAAGTAGCCAAAGAACTTACACGAATAACCCATAGCCATGAACAAGGGTGGGGGGCATTGTCTGAGACAGTGGAGGTGCTGGGTGGAGGAGGCAAAGGGGGAAAAACTGGGACAGCTGTAATAGCATAAACAATAAAATAGAATAAAATATAAACTATCAGGTGTGGTCCCAGGGACCTACCGTGAATAACAAAGACACTCTTATCACTCAGGAAATTCCAGCTATTTAGAGACTACCTCCCAGGAATCTGTGATAACGGCCAATTCTTTATTATACAACATCAGTGTCCCTTTCTTTGGGGTATGTCAACTCTCGGTGTATTTAGGTTTTTCCTCCAGAGCTGGTCAGATTCCCTAGGGGAAGAGTGTAGGTCTCCCAAGTGTTCTGGGACCTGAGTGAGAGGAAAAGGCTGGGGGAGGAGGGGTAGCCTCAGTACTTACTGTGTAAACTTTCACTTCTCCCTCAGTTTTCTGCTATACTAGCTTCAGAAAATACATCTGTTCCTAGGCATTTAATTTGTATTTAAAGTTTGATGGAAACATTGATCCACTTATGAAATCTAAACAATGTACCTTGCAATCTTAAATAGGGAGGTAATAAAATATTTGTTGAATAACATAATTTATTCAGCACTCAGTGGAAGAAGGTAGCCCTATTAAAAATGTAAAAGTAAACAATGTACATTTAATTACAGGGTTTGTGAGGTTTTGAAACCACATTTAACTAACAGTGCTGTTTTGCACTCATAGATAAACTCATTTTTAAGGAAGCATGAAGCTTTACCATGGATAATTCACTTTGATAATCAGAAGGTGACTTCTAAGTTTTCTTTCTTGTATCATTAAGCTGATGTTATTGGTGGTAAAATATCAATTTGAATTTGAAAAATAATAAGGAAAAGTTTTTGATTTACACAGTGCATTAAACACTTGTGTTTTCTTTTCATTAGTTGTTTTGCATTTTACTACAATTTTGTTCCCTTTTTGTATACACACATGGTTATCCTCAGAGTATCGGCCTCTCTTCTCCACAACAGATTTGAGGCAGCTCACATTAAGAATACAAACAACAAAACCTGCTGAGATGTAAGTAAGAGATAAATCAAGATAGAAACACATGAGGATAGACTTGCTGTTTGCTGGTCCTATGCCTGATCGCCCTCACTTTGTTACCCTTTCTCTGTTCTGTGTTGTATCTAAAGGGGAAGTGCTTCCAGTAGGTGCGTGATTGTAGTAAATGGTGTTTTGCAGGTTCTCAGATCAGCTGGCTTCTGCCTGGGCTCAGCCAGTGGGGGGCCCTGGCCCAGGTTTGGAAAGCAGGAGGAAGGAAACGGCTAGGGTATTTTCCTCTCTCTCTGCCTCAGGCGTTGTCTCCTTTGTAGTGCTAGCTTCTGCCAGACTGTGTTTTCCACTAGGTGTCCTTGGATTTGGGCTCTAGTAACAGCACTGCTTTCTTCCTATGCTCCGTAGGCCATCTTTAGTATATTTAATAGCGTTATATCCCCCTTCCAGTTTTTGTGTACTGTGAAGTGATTGTGTACTGTGAAATAATTGGGCTAGGCACTGTGGTAGTATCTGTGTTCTTATGTGCCTTTTTAATTTTTGTCATTCTTTTCTTTTCCTATTTTTTCTTTAACTGTTTGATTTCTTCTCTCAGAATAGGAAGCTTAAAACAGAAATAGAGCAACCTTGAATGGTTTTATTTTCTAAATCTGATCCTCACTTCAATCTCAACCTACCAAACGCGTGAATCAGACAAGTCAGCAGAGGTTCTTTTCAAACATTTGCTGAGTGTCTACTGTGTGATGAAGCAGGATGGATCTGATACAGTCTCCATCCACTTCCAAGTTGCTTTTAGGGGTTCTGAAAAAGGGGCCCATAGTAGGGAAAGATTTCTTATTGCTAGCACCTTCAGTGAGAGGACTTTCTGGGGAAGTGCTGTGGACTTCCATATGATTATAAACATCATATAACTTTGAAATGTAAACATAACATTGTATTGTGAATCAAGAGAAAAGGGGAGTTTTGGTGTATTTAAAAGAATCCCAAGTTCAGGAAACATTAGTTTTGTTCTGGTTTTTCAGTTAACTGATTTTATAGCATGGAGCAAGGTAGTTAAAAATCTCTTGGTATTTTGTAATATAGCTCTTTTTCTTTATTTTTATTGTTGATACTATTGCAGATATCCCCATTTTCCCCACCTTTGAGTCCATTCTCCCAGCCCCCATCCCCCTTCCCTCTGACCCTCACCACACTGCTGTCTGTGACCATAGGTTATACATATGTGTTCTTTGGCTAATCCCTTCAGGTATTTTGTAATATTTTATTAAAACAATTGATTTTTAGAAAATGTGAAAGAGCATATTTAATCATAATTTAGAATATTGCTAAAGTAAAATTATCACATAGTTTTTTCTCATAATCCCAGATTTTCCTTTAATTGTTATTCCTAACCCTAACTCTAATCAATGATTAGATTGTACCTTTATAATCCATGTCACGCACCAGCTTGGTGTCAGACTTCCCAGGGCTTCAGCCTCATTCTATTTTAAAGCTGGTAAGCCCCCACCCCTAATCTTTTCTAGCTCGTGTTCCGTGGCCTAGATTACTGCCTCTTCAAATGTGCTACAGGAGGGGGCTGCCAGGGAAAAACAGATCTAGTGGTTATCCTTTAGTCTTGTTGTTGAAGGATTTAAAAAATATTTAATTCTCTCCTATTTACCAGAATCAGTTATAACTCTTGATTAGAAGGTCTTAATAAACAATATCTCCTCTCCCAGGCTTTTATTTTGAAACTTTTCTATCTATGGAAAATTAGGGATAATTGTATGGTAAACATATGTCTTTCACGTAGACTCACCATTTGCTAAAAAGTTTTCTACATTTGTTTTTATTGTTCCTTCTCTAAGTAAATATATGTGTTTTCGGGGGATACCATTCGAAAGAAGTTGTATATATCAAGATATTTCATTTCTAAATACTTTTTTCAAAGGATTTTTCTTGTTCTTTTTTTTCTTTTACATCCTTACTAAACTGGAATATGTAAGTGCCCATGATGATTGATGCCAGAAGATAGACATAGTGCCTGGAAAGGCTCATTCTTTCATGGCTGGACTGTCTCCAAATGAAACCCCTCCCCCACTTTATATTATATATATATATTTTTAATGAACTTTATTTTTAAAAAGAATTTATTTATTTATTCTTAGAGGGGAAGGGAGAGAGAAAGAGAGGGAGAGAAATATCAGTGTTTGAGAGCAACGTTGATTGGTTGCCCCTCGCACACATGCCCTGACCGTGGATGGGACTTGTGACCTAGATGTGCCCTGACCAGGAATTGAGCCAGAAATGTTTTGCTTTGTGGGGCAATGCCCAACCAACTGAGCTACACCAGTTAGGGCTTTTCGTTTTATTTTTTAATAAACATTTTCTAATCACTTTCTACCCCCACGTACCACTACAACTGTCAGTACTCCTTTCCCTGTCTTTTTTTTTTTTTTTAAACTTTTGGTAGGACATGTATAACAGCCACATTTTAGTAAAAATATATATAACATAAAATTTGCTGCTTTAGCCATTTTAAACGTACAGTTTAGTGTCACTAATTATGTTCATAGTATAACCATCACTACTAAGTTTCAAAAATGTACATCACTTCAAACAAGGAGCTATGACCATTAAGAAATAACTTGCCATCTCTCCTTCCTTTGGTCCTTGGTAACTTCTACTCTACTTTCTGTCTATGTGCCGTATTTTGCCTGTATAATGCACCTTTTTTGCCCAAATTTTTTGAGGGAAAAATAAGGGTGCTCGTTATACATGGGTAGTACTAATTCTGATTTATAAAAGTGTTTTTAATTCTTTTATTTTGCGTATGCATTAAAAGTATAACTCTAGAAAGCAATAATGGTATCCGTATGCAAAATAATACCCTGGAATATGATAATCGGTTTTATTTCTAAATATAAGTATATAAATAATTGAATTAAAAAATTAAAATGAAAGATTTCTTTTCCTGAAAGTTTGGGCCAGAAACATGGGTGTGCGTTATGCATGGGAGTGTATTATACATGGCAAAATATGGTGTTTGTCTAGATAGTACATATAAGTAGAATCATGCAGATTTGTTCTTTGGCTTATTTTACTTGGCATAATGTCTTTAAGATTCATCCATGTTGTACATCCATGTTGTATTATGTATCAGAACATGTTTTTTTTTATGGCTAAATAATACTCTTGTATATATACACCACATTTTGTTGATTTCTTCATCTGTTGCTGGGCACTTGGGTTGTTTCCACTTTTTGGCTATTGTGAGTAATTCTGAAATGAACACTGTTATACAAGTATCTATGTAAGTCTCTGCTTTCAGTTTTTGGGGGTATATACCTAGGATTGGAATTGCTGGGTCATGTGGTAATTTTATGTTTAGCTTTTTGAGGAACTGCCAGACCTTTCCACAGTGGCTGTACCATTTTATATTCCTACTAATGATGTATGTGTTCCAATTTTGCTTATTTTCCCTTTTTTTCATTATAGCCATCCTAGTAGGTGTGAGATGGTATCTAATTGTGATGTTGGGCACTTTTTCATGTGCTTATTGTCCATTTGCATATCTTCTTAGAAGTGTTTATTCAAGTCTTTTTCTCATTTAAAATACTGTGTAGTTTATCTTTTTGTTGTTGAGTTTGGGAGTTCTTTATATGTTCATGATAATAAGCACTTGTCAGATATGTGATTTGCAAATGTGATTTTTTTCCCTTTATGTAAGTTGTCTTTTCAGTTGCTGCATAGTCCTTTAATGTCCCAAAGTTTTAAATTTGGATGAAGTCCAATTTATTATTTTTTTTGCTGGTGCTTTTTCTGTTGTGTTAATAAGAGTACCATCAGTAAATTTATTAGTTGTTGCTAGATATTTTTCCCCTGGTCAGAAATTAGGCTTGAGCTGTTGTTTTTTTTGGTCCAGCATCAACAAAAAATAACAATACTAGTTGCAACTGATCAAATACCTAATATTGCTAGGTGCCTTTGGAAAACCTGAGAAAAGAGAATTTTAAGGAAGAAAAGGTCATAATTTTATTCTTGCCAGTTCTGCGGAAACCCCGTAACGTCCCAAAAGGATTAGAAGATCTAGCCTTCCCCATCATTTCTGGAAGAAATTTAAGCCAGAACTATTGCTGGTATCTCTGCTGTATTAATCTGGCTCCTGGCCTCTGCCCTGCACCCTAGGCTCCCCCACATTTCAGACTGTGAAGGTTCCAGGTTTCATGTTTCTGTGTGTCGCTGAATTTTTTACTTAGCGCAGCTACCTTTTTACCTTGCCTGCCTTAGGTCACAGTCATCTTTACCAATTGCTTAAGAAATTCCAGGTGACTGGGTTGCTTAACAAGGCACTAACTTTTGAATCAGACTTCAAATCTGTTTTATGGTGCTAGAAAAGTGAGAGTTTTTATATTTTATAACTCTAAAATTTCTTTAAGAAGCTCTATCTGTAATGCTATTGATTAAAATAATTATGCCTTTTATATTTGTGGTACAAGTACTTTCTAGTATATTTTCTTTCAGACTACTCAATTATTACTCACTTTTTCCCTCAAACTATGAAAACACAAATATTGAGTGCTCTGTCAGTGTTTAATATGGTTTATTTTGATTTTATTTTCCCCTAGCGGATCTAAAAAGAACAATTGCTGTCCTTTTGGATGATATTTTACAGCGGTTGGTGAAACTAGAGAACAAAGTCGACTACATTGTTGTGAATGGCTCAGCAACCAACACTACTAATGGTACTAGTGGGAATCTGGTACCAGTGACCACAAACAAAAGGATTAATGCATCAGGCAGCATTAGATAGCAGTTGAAGATCGCCTTGTGCTGCTACATCCACCATGGATTATATCCTAGGGCAGAAAAGCTTTTACGATAAAACGCTGGCTAGGATAGAGTAATGCTTTACAATCAAAGCTCTCCACATTTTCAAGGACAATGCTGGATTCATGGAACTCTAATTCTGTACATAAATTTTAAAAGTTACTAGTTTGCTTTCAGGCAAGTCTCTTCCATGCTGTACTATATCCTTAAAGGGAATTTGGTAACCTGGTCGATGTGGTATGCAGGTAGGTAATCTTTGTATAAACCTTTTGTGTTTGAGATTGAGGTGAAATAAAAACACTGAAAGACATGGGTTCATTCTATAAAATATTTATTTAAATATATAACGTGTTTTTCAGACAAGTGAAGAATATTGTTATTGACTCAGTTATTTGTTCTTAAAGTATATACTTGTTAGACTAAATACTGTTAAAAAGTGTGCTTACTTCCAGTACTATATTTTGTTATGCAGATTATGAACAGAGAAGGAAGTATCGTGTTGAAAATAATGTTTTGAAATCATGACCCAAAGAATGTCTTTATTTGCACTATCCTTCAGAATAACTGGAGGTTAATTATTGTATATTTTTAAAAATTACATTTATATGAGTATAATCTTGAAATGGGTAGTAGCCACTGTCTGTAACCTATTCTAAACATTGAGACAATTAAATAACATTAAAATAATAATCACTAATCTCATATGTAAGACTTTCTTACATGTATTCTGAAGAATACAAGATATTTTTATGATGAAATTAAAAATAAATATTAATTCATGATTTTTTCCACAGACATGAATGTTAATTTAAAAGTTTAACCCTTTCAGTGTCAGGAAAGCACATTATTTCCATATTTGGATAATTTTTGTCTTTATGTTGGCAGGGAAGGGAGATGGAGATATTTGTGAAACTGGGGCTCTTAAGGACTTTAGCCAGGTGTATAGATGTATAAAGGTGCTTGTAGAGCATTAAGCTGCTTGGAAAATGTTAACATTGTATTATATAAGAGTATCTTGCTTTATAAAATTTTGGATTTGTATAACAGATACATTAAATGTTTGTTTTATGTAATGGCTACTTAAAAATAAGAACATTTAAGATATAATTTAAATTATAAGATTGACTATCTTTTTAGGAAAACAGTTGATGTATATAACACAAGAAAACCTAATCTTAATTCTAATACAGAGCAAAGGACACCTTTATTTAAATTTCCCTTGTAGCAAATTAAATTGCCATATGGTGCCCTATATTTCATAGTATTTATTCTCTATAATAACTGCTTAAGTGCAGCTAGCTTCTAGATTTAGACTATATTGAATTTAGTTTTGGATATTGTTCATTGTTATAATATGCTACCACACATAGTAGCAATAATTATAATGTTTTATTAAAATAAGTATGAGAAAATACTATATCATGAAAGGTAGCTTTGCAGAATTTCTCTGTCCTCTACCTGTATGTGAAGAAATTAATTATATACCATTGCCAGGTGAAGTTTGGAATAATTGTTGAGTCTTATTAGATGTGGACAATTTGTTTTTTTTGTTGTTGTTTTCAGGGATGAAATAAAATATATTATTTGTACTTACAAAGTATTTTAAGTTTTTTTCTTCATAGTGGTTGTGCATTTAATAAATGGTTAAAAAGAATTTAGAAAATTTTGGGTTCTGTTCCATTAACTCCAGATAACTTTTTCAAATGAGAAAAATGGAAGGTTGCTTTTGTTCAGGATAGGAGACTGAATCCAGGGATTGATGGGATCAGGTCTGAGGGTTGTGATTAAAGGTGGCTCTTCACATTTAATATCTCATTTAATCTTCAAAACTTTGTGAGGTTGGTTCTGCTACCCCTGTTTTGTATCTGAGGGACTGTGGTACAGAGAAGCTGGAAACGGGGGCTATGGTCACATCTTGTAGACTGTGTAGCAGATACTCACACCCAGAAGGGTCTGTTTCCAGTCTGTGCTCTTTAGCACCATCTCTTACCAGCTGTTCTGCTGATATTGGCTTAAGTAAACTCAAGCATTCCTATTTCCTCCCATCATCTTGTCCCTGAGACCTGACAACTCCTTTGATCCAAGAGAGGTGCTTCTCTACTCCTTACTCTTTTCTCAAAGACCTGGGTCAGCAGTGTGTAGAGTCTGCAAAGACATCACACATTAGGCATTTGGCTCCCAGGCGTTGGTGGTAGCCTGCTCGCCCATGCTGATGGCCAGGATGGCTGGGGTGGGGGTGATGGGAGATGAACCAATTCCTGGGGAGTTGGAAGCACCAGGCTGTGGTACTTAGTAGCTTATGATCAAACCTGCCACAGTAGTGTCTCTCACATTCAATTTTGGAAGAAAGGAAAGTTGCAGACCAACAGTCCGTATTCTTTAGGGTGAACAGGATCTTTTCAGTCTACTTTCAAGGCCAATTTTTGTACCCGCTATGGGATTAAGGCACTATCAACTCATCTTTGGCAGTTCTCTGTCACCATAAGATCTAGTACTAAGATTTTATTTTCAAGGTTTAGGTTGGGGACTTTCTGGGGCCAAAATATTTCTACCACTTTCCACTTCCTAGAGGTTAGACAAAATGGGATGCCAGACCACACTCTTGGCCTATTATTTTGCTGCGTGTAATCTCTTCAGGTGTTATAAATAGGTCATTTGATGATGATTTAAAGAAGCCTGAGATTGTCTTAATAGTGACTTGATCATGTCTGATTTAAGATTGTTTCTCTGATTTAGAGTTTTCTAAAATACTAACTGACAAAGCCTTAAAAACCTCCAGCTGTTTCTCCAAAGCTCGACTGTTGATTTGAGAGCATTTTAAATTGCAGAAGCTCTGGATCCACTTTTCTTCTTTGTCTGGGTTGGCCTCTCCCCACAGCACATGGCCCACGCACCTGTCCTCAGACTAGAATTGACCTCTCCGTGGAGAAGTGAGGTAAAAAAGTGACATGGAAATCCTCCTTGCTTTGAACATTGTTCATTATCACTCTCTCACATAATAAAGGGGCAGCTGTTTCTTTGGTAGGTACCTGAACCTGATGTATCTAAAAATGTAAAGAATGTAACCAGGGCTTATTGCAAACTATAAGAACTCCTTTTAGCTGCAGATGCCCCTCTCTTCTTAGCTTCCAGGCAAAGACACACTTAAGAGGAGAGGACGAAAGCAGGCAGAAGTTGGGGGGTGGGGTTGAGGGATGGAGTGCCTGTTATATTAGTATATACTTTAGTATATACTTTTTTTCTCCTTAGACGGATTTCTGTCATTTTCTGAAGTGACACTTGGAACTAAACTCTTCCAAAGAAAGTGGTATGAAATGTGAGAGTTTTAAGTAAAAATCACTTTTCTGCCTCTCTATATGATTTAATTCTTTTTATCTTCTTTCCTAAATATCATTTGTTAAAAATGATACTGGGTTAAATATTGCTAAATAACCATGGTTACCATCAGAAAGAAGGTAGCTCTTTCTCTGATTAAAACCAGTGGCTTTTCTGACACACAGCCTCAGCTGCAGAAGTGGCTGCTCTGCCTTCTGGTTCTAGAAAGATTAGGTTTTTTGAGGCCAATTCTAAAGAGGGGAGGTATTTTTAATTGTTGATTAGGATTGAGGTGACTTAACCAGTGAAATAATGAGCTTGGTTTTTGCTTTTACCGCTGGAAGGTAAGCTGTACCTTCACTACTTACTCCTTCATGGGGTTTACAGTCACATACACCGATGCCCAAGTGGGGACGATTGGTTTCTTCACAAACCAGAAGGCCAGAGGGAGAGTGTGACCCTTTGCCTCAGCAAAACCGAAATAACTAGTATTTCTTGCTGGTGATAAGGCATGAGTGTGTGCCAGACAGAAAGTGTCCTCATCTAGTTATAGCCGGGGCCCTTTGCCCTCTTAGAATGTCCTGTTGGAATTCCAGACAGATGAAGCAAAGCGCAGAGCTGGTCACAACTAAGAAGCGATCCTATTAGTTTCTATCGTCAGGCTTTGCCTGGCCTGTTCATACCGTATACAGTAGCACCCCCTAATTACGGTTTTGCTTTCCACAGTTTGTTACCCACCGTCAGCTTTGGTCCTTAAATAGTAAATGGGAAGTTTCAGAAATAAGCAATTTAATAAACAACTCATAACTTTTAAATTGCATGTTGTTCTGAGTTGTGATGAAATCTCTCACTGTTTCTTCCATTTCTTCAGGGATGTGAACCATCCCTTTGCACAGGGTGTCTGTGCTGTATTCCTTTCCCACCCCTTAGTCACTTAGCAGTCATCTATGTTATTAGATTGACTCTCACGGTATCTCAGTGCTTGTGTTCAAGTCACCCTTATTTTACTTAGCAACAGCCCCAAAGCATGAGAGTAGTGATACTGGCGATTTGGATACACCAAAGAGAAGCTGAAAAGTGCTTTCATTAAGTGAAAAGGTGAGCACAGTTAATAAGCTATTTTAAGAGACAGGTGACATTTACATAATTTTTACTACAGTATATTGTTATAATTGTCCTTTATTATTATTAGTTTTATTGTTAACCTCTTTTTTTGAAGGTGCTTGCTTTAAAAAAAAAAGATTTTATTTATTTATTTTTAGAGAGAGTGGAAGGGAGGGAGAAAGAGAAAGAGCAACATTGATGTGAGAAAGAAACATGAATTGGGTTGCCTCTTGGATGCTTCCTAACTGGGACCAAACCCAAAACCCAGGCATGTACCCTGACCAGGAATTGAACCAGTGACCTTTTGCTTTGCAGGACAACGCCCAACCAACTGAACCACACCTGTCAAGACTGTTGTTAATCTCTTAGTGTGCCTAATTTATAAATTAAACTTATCATAGGTATATATGTATAGGAAAAAGCATACGGTTTGGTACTGGTTCAGGCATCCATTGAGGGTCTTGGAACATATCCCCCATGGATAAGGGGGCACTGCTATAGTCCAAATTTGTTCTTTCCATTTCCTTGCCTGGACTGTCTTTCCCCTCCTCTCTTTAGTTTGAATCTGATCTTTTTTTCCAATGTGCTTCTCCAGTTTTACTTACTTAGTAGACAGTTTAAAATTTCCAGTCCCCACCTTAAGGGATTGCCCTTTTCTATGAAATCCTGTATTACTCGGGGTCTGCATTTAATGTGTTCAGTCATTCATTCATGCTCTTCTCTTTGCCTGGAATGCTATTCTTCCAGCTCTTGGCATAAGTGGCTTCCTCTCATTCTTTAAGTCTCAACTGAAATGCCATGTCTACAGAGACCTTCCCTCACTACCCATTCTAAAGTAAGAGCCTTTTCTGGATATTCAGAGATTCTCTGGACCCCAGCACCCAGCTTAGTAGCTGGCACATAGTAAATGTTTATTGAATGAATTGACAAGTGAATTCATTTATTATTTTATTTAATGTATAATTTCAGTTTCATCTTAAGAACAAAAACGGTGATAACTTCTAGGACTGGGACATATCTAAAGACAGGAGAAGTTAGATCTATGTTTGTATAAGGAACTGAGAAATTTTCTGGAAAATTAGGGGGTGAAATAACTATGGGAAATGCCAGGGTATGTTTCGAGTATATTGGTTTAAAATAAATAAACATGATTCTGCATGTTCTGCTCATATTCTTTGTGCTCTTTCCCTAGCTCTCTGAGAAAATTGTATTCAAATGCACATCTGAATATATTTAGATAGATGGATATAATTTAAATAGGAAGCTATCAAACATTGTACCCTAGTTATTTCTATGCAAAAAGTTATGTATTTTAATATAGAAAATCAGTATTATTTTGAAGTTGATTGTTTTAAAATATTCTAGATTTTTAAAGTTGAAGTTAAGAAAATTTCAGTCATTTCTTTATTATCGAATTGTGTTTGATTATATGAATGTAACACAGCTGGTATATCCATTCTCTTATTGATGAACATCTTGGCTGTATCTAGTTTGTGGCTGTTATGAATAAAGCTACTATGAACATTCTCGTAGAAGTCTTTTGTGAATATAAGTTTTCATTTTTTTGAGATAGATAACTAGGAGTGAAGTTCCTGGGTCATATGGTAAGTATACTAAGGAATATACATTTTTCCCCAAGGTGATTGTGCCATTTCATATCCTCACTGGTAATAGAGTTTTGATTGGATGTCTCCTCATTCCCTCATGCTTAGGATAGGTAGCAAATAAGGAAGGGTCATAGTACTTTACTCCTTTTAAACAATCACCTTACTGTGCTCATAGAACATTTTGAAAGCATGGGTAAATTTAACTGTAAAATGGGTATGAGATGAAATTAGGGAGCTATTTTTATTTTGTAGGGCTAATAATACTATTTTATTTCGATAGGAGAATGTCCTTATTTATTTATTTTTAGATGTGTAAAGTATTTTGGCGTGAAATGTCATAACGTGATAACTTTGAAACAGCTGAACCACAATAATAACAAATAAAATATAGATTGATAAATCAATAAAGCTAATATGAGAAAATATTAATAACGATTGAATCTAAGAAGTGGATTTATACGTGTTCATTGTATCATTTTTTAAAACTTTTGTATGTTTGAAAATTTTGTAATAAAAAGTTAAAAGACTAAAAATTACATAAAATTTGTTTTGTCTTTTTAGTGAATTATTCTTTTCATCCTTCTGTTGTGACTTTATCCAAAATAAGGATTTTTTTCCTTAAAAGTATATTTCTTAAAAAATACATTTTTTCTCAAAAGCATATTATGTCTGATACTAATGTAATTATCTCATAATACTAATATGCCATCTCACAATAGTAGTGTAATTTCTCTTGTTAATATTTGCTTGGGAGTCAGTCTAGAGGCTGCAGAAGAACCACCAAAGGAAAATGCAAAGATGCTGTCTGTGCACATGGCCTTGGACCATGACCTGCACTCTCCTTTGCCAGGCTGGACTAGTCTCCAGAAATGTTTTGGGATCATCCTTCATTGCCATAAGAAACTTCCATGCCTCTAACACTTGCCTCAGAGACTGGCAGTACTGATGTGTTATCTGTTTTTGAAGAGCATATTCTTGGAGCTAATCCCTCTGCTGACTTTGAAGAGTCTGGGTGTGTCTCAAGTATTGGTGATGGTATTTCTTGAGTACAAGGGTTGAGAATTGTTCAAACAGAAGAAACGGTAGAGTTTTCTTCAGGCTTAAAGGATATGTCTCTGAACTTGGACCCTGACAACATTTTTGTTGTATTTGGAAATGATAAATTAAGGAAGAAGATACTGTGAAGAGGACAGGAGCCACTGTGGGCCTATGAGTTGGCAAGAAGCTATTGGTTTCTGTAGTAGAGACCCTTGGTAATGTCATTGATGGAAATGGTCCAGTTAGTTGCAAGACCCATAGACAAGTTGGCCTGAAAGCCCCTGGGATCATTCCTCCAATCTTTGTGCAGGAGCCAGTGCAGACTGGCATTAAGTTGTGGGTAGCTTGGGTGCTGATTGGTTGTGGTCAGCATGAGCTGATTATTGGTGACCGACAGATGGGCAGAATGTCAATAATTGGCATAATCATTAACGAGAAACATTTCAATGGCGGATCTGATAACAAGAAGAAGCTATACCATCTCTACATTGCTATTGGTCAGAAGAGATCCACTGTTGCCCAGTTGGTGAATAGACTTCCAGGTGCAGATGCTATGAGATGCACCATTGTGATTTCAGCTGCTGCCCCACTGCAGTACCTGACTCCTCATTCTGGCTGTTTTGTGGGAGAATATTTTAGGAATAATGGCAGACGTGTCTTGTTCTGTGACAAGTTATCCAAACAGGTTCATCATCAGATGTCTGCCTTTCCGAAGACCCTCTGCAGCTCGCCAGGTCCACCCTTGTGAAGCGTGCTACCCACACTCTCACCTGCTGGAGAGAACAGCCAAAATGAACAATACTTTTGATGTTGGCTTCTCAACTGCCTTACCAGTCCTAGAAACAAGCTGGTGATGTGTCTGCTTGCATTCCAACAAATGTCATTTCCATCACTGATAGACAAATCTTGAAAACAGAATTGTTCTACAAAAGTATCTGCTCTACCGTTAATGTTGGTTTGTCTCTGTTCTATGTCAGATCTGCTGCCCAAACCAAGGCCACAAAACAGGTGGCAGGTACCGTGAACCTGGGTTTGCCTCCTTATTCTGAGGTTGCTGCTTTTGCCTGATTCGATTTCCTCCTCCATACTGCCACTGGACAACTCTTCAGCTGTGTGCATCTGAGTTGATGAAGGAAGGACAGTATTCTCTTAAGGGTTATTGAAGAAGTAGCTCTTATCTATGATGGTGTAAAAGAAGGCATCTTGATAAACTGAAGCTGTTTCTATTTATTATTATTTTTTTGCTGGAATATTTAAAAGTAAATCTTAAATGGCATGATATTTTATCCTAACCACTTCATTAGGCTTTAAAAGAGAAAAAAAACTTTTTAAAAAAGATTTTATTTTATTTTTAGAGGGGAAGGGAGGGAGAAAGAGAGGGAGAGAAACATCAATGTGTGGTTGCCTCTCATGTACCCCTTACTGGGGACCTGGCCCAAAATCCAGGCATGTGCCCAGACTGGGGAATAGAACCCACGACACTTTGGTTCACAGGCCAACGCTCAAATCCACTGAGCTACACCAGCCGGGGCTAAAAAATTCTTATATAACCACAAAGCCATTTTTACATCTAAAAAATGAAATAACTTTCTTATGTTTTAATATAAACTATTAAAATTTCCCTAATTGTCTCAAAAAGAGAAAAACACCAACTTTTTACCACTTTTTCAAGTCGGAATCTAAAGGAGACCCACATATTGAATTTGGTCCTTACAACCTCTAAGATCTCTTTTCATCAGGAGGAGGGCTCCATTTTACCCTCCGTTATACCATTTACTTGTGGAAACCGGGTCAGTAGTCCTGTAGAATGTCTTAATTGCATCCTTGTGGTGGTTAGTTTGCTTCTCCATCCACTGTATTTCCTGTAGTCTAAAAGTTAGATTTAAAGACTTAAATTCTATTTCAAATTTTTGAAAAAGATTATTTTTAGAGAGAGGGGAAGGGAGGGAGAAAGAGGGAGAGAAGTATCAATCAGTGCCTGGGCCAGGAATGGGACCAGCGACCTTCCGCTTTGTGGGACTATGCCGAACCCACAGAGCTACATCAGTCAGGACTGACTTCAAACTTTTGACAAGACTGTTCTAGATGATGTTATAGACTTCGTATTATCGCATTACCTCAGGAGTTACGTAGTGTCAGACTGTCTCACTCTTAGTAATGCTTAAATTGTTCAGGCAGTGACAGCCTGATTCCTTCATTGTGTACTAAGCAATGTTCCATGCGTGCGTCCATTATATGCAAGGAATTGCACTCCCTTGTTGCATGTCACTTCGCAAGGAGAACTGCTAAATTAGGGAGAGAGATTGGCAAGATTCGTGGACGGCGGTCAGTGGCATCCCATGTGATGCGGGGCTATGCTCGCGGAAAGTGTGTGTCTCGTGCCCGCGTGGGCTGGCGGGTGGTAGCGCGCGCGCCCTGTGCCGTCACCACGGTCTTCGGGTCGGCCAATCGGGAGGCGGGCGGGAGGGGGCGCGGCCTGGTGGGGCGGGGCCGGCCTGGCTCCTGCCAAGTCTGCCCGCGCGCGCTGCGGGCTTAGAGTGCGCGGCGCCGGAGCCTCTCCCTTCCCCGCGGGCCATGGAGCGGCTGACGTTGCCTCTCGGCGGCGCGGCGGCCGTGGACGACTACCTGGAGTACCGGAGGTGAGGCGGCGGCTCCGCGGAGCGGGGTCAGTCCGGGCGGGCAAGTCTCCGTTGCTAGAGGAGCGCCGGCGGCGCGGGCGGGGGCCGGGCGCTCGCCCTCCTGGTCCCTGGGATCCGTTGCCGGGCTCTTGGGAAGAGGATTACATTGATTTGGAGTCTTTCTGGAACTATTATAATGATACGCGGTACCGTACTAATAAATCTCTTCCGAGTCTGTTTACGAGGTCTCCCGCTCCGACTTCTTCCAAGAAGGATTATTAACTCTAGATTTACGTGAAGGTCCAGTTGTTTTTCCTAAACGGCCATTGAAGAAGTACATATGGAATACTCGGGGCCTGTAAAAAGTGAGCCCACATTAAGTTTGCATGTTAGTGTAGCGGTAGGGTGAGTCGTGAACTTCTAGGTGTGACCCCAATCCCAAGGTGCTGGATTTGGGAGAAAGACACCGACTGGTGGAGCTTTGGTGATTCTAGAACTAGTTCTTTCCGGAAACTGGAAACGCAGCCTCCCCTTTAACCCTGACCAAGTCTGGTGCACCTCCAACGACATGTTCGTTTTTCGGTCTCCTAAGGAACATTTTTGACACCCGGGAAACTGAGTGAGTGGGAATTACTGGAGAGAAACAGGCCAGAGGATGCATTGTTAAGGGCAAAATGTGTGTATAAACAGGAGGCGACATAATCACAGTTCCCTCTGGGAAACCTGAGCGAGAGGGGCCGCTCTGCATAAAGGTGGCCGCCTCAAATCACGCAGGGATGTTCGGGCAGACGTGTTTTCTATCTGGCTGCACTCCTTCTGACTGACTCCTGGTGTAGTTGGGCAACGCCTAGAAATGCCCGGGTATTCTGAGCCAGAAAAGTGAATTTGAGGAGCCTGATGGGCCAGGGCTCATCCTGGGTTCTGCTGGGTCCAGCAAACCCAGTAGTGCTGTGCTCAGAACAGCCTCCACCTAGCCCTTACCCAGGGCAGAGCTGGCTTCTTTAGCCTCCACGTCTCCAGGGCTTTTCACTGGGACCAAGTTACTGGGCCTTGGCGTTGACCGATGACTTAGGTATTTAAATGTTTAGATATGTAGATTGTGGTCCTCCAATTGTAGCCCCTCACCTGGTCCAGAAAATGTTAGGACCTGGTGGAAAATTATTTTTGCAAACGTGGGTAACCTGGAACAATTCCATTTAAAAGTTAGGACCTGCCACTCTAAGTGTAGCAACCATGGACCAGGGGTGTAGCATCACCAGGGAGGTGGTTAGAAATGCAAGCTCTCAGGCCCACTCTAGACCATTAATTTGAATCCACATTTGGACTAGAACACTTGAGGACTGTGTAAATACAATAAAGTTTGAGCTGCACTGGATTGGAATTTAGATATAAATGATATTTCTTTAAAGACTTGAATTGATCTTAAGATCTTTTCAGTACCTGTTGGTATACTTGTTGGTAGCTATAATAAAGTGAAATGGCTTAAGAATGATCTCAGAATAAAATGCCTTTTTTTTTTTTTTACTGTTGCGTATTTAAATTATTTAAGGAAGAAGGCTGTGATGGTTTCATAGCTTCTGAATTGGTTTTATTTATACACCTCAGCTAATGGCTTGAAAGTATGGAAAAAGGTATGGATTGCACAAAAAATTATGTAGCACCCTGCAAACAACACTGTTCATGACTTTTAAAAGGGGATATATTCAAGGAGAAATTTCTTCAATTTTGAACAAATACTTTTAATTGTGATTCCTTTTTCTTCAGGGAGGCTAACTCTCAATTTCTTAAAAAGGTAAGAAATAGCGGTGGCTTATTTTTTCTCATAAAATTTGGAGGGCTTCTGGAATGGAACAATAATGCACCTGATTACTCAGCAAGAGGTGTGGGTTTGAGCTTGTGCGTGTCCAAGGGTGTTTGTGGGTCCCACATTGAACTCCTGGCCTGGGTTTAGGGTCAGGTATGGACATTATTCTTATTGTCTTCTGCACTGATTTTTTTGGTGCTTTTTTTGGGGGGGGGGTGTTACTGTTTTTAAAGGAGGAAAATGCTAGAATTTTTAGCAGGTTAGGCTCCAGCTTTTAAAGAAGAATGAGCATGTTTACTTCAGAATCAAAGGAGAAATTGAGGTGAATGTGTGGCAATTCCTCTGTGGCAAAACTTGATCAGTAAAGTCAGGTTTTATGAATTCATTGACTTTCTTATTTATAATCCTCTTTTATATGGGAAGCAAAAGCTTTATTACCATTTTGTGTAATTTTGCTATTAACATAAACCTAAACTAAAAATTTAGAGCCATGGCAACCTTTCCTTTGACTGTACAAGTATAGTTTAATTTTAGAGTATAGTATTTCTAACTTGGAAAATAAATAATCAAGGCTTAAGAGAAGTCTTTCTTTGTTGTAGAATTGTGGGTGAGGATGATGGAGGGAAACTTTTTACTCCTGAAGAATATGAAGAATACAAACGAAAAGTTTTACCCATGCGCTTACAGAACAGACTGTTTGTGAGCTGGCGAACGCCAGCTGGAATAGACTGTAAACTTGTGGGCCCGGAGACACCGTGTTTTTGTACACACAGGTAAAATATTTTATTGCTAAGTTTTCTGGCGATTAGAAAATATAAAACTGGAGCAGAGCATATCTTTCTTCTATAAATAACATTACTTGTGATAATTGAGAAACATTTAAAGTAGGCCTTTCTATTTTACAGTAGAAATTATTTAAAATGTTTTTTGTTATAATTAAAACATTCTATTATATCCTATTGGAACTCATTACAGTCCATTACCTTAATTATCTCTTCTCTTGCCATTGGCAAAAATGATATTGGTGCCCCTGTGGCTTTGCCAGGAGTCTCTCACTTAGGCTGGGAGCACAGTCTACCTCTCCCACCACGGGACAAGGTGGTTAAGGACGGGTGGTCAAACTGCAGAACTGCTTGAGTTGACCCACGCCGACCTGGCTCTCAATCTTCAAAAAGAAGCATTTCTCCTCAAATTTTCTTATCATGCTTTATACTGCAAGAAATGTGTCAATTCCTTTCTTTAAACGAACAAAAATACTAAGCACACAGCTTTTTATTACATACAATCCATTTCTAAGAAAAGCATAAGGAAGTACATGAGGCCCCAATCCTTTTTTTTTCATTCTTTAAAAAGAAAATTTATTGATGAGAGAGGGGGAGAGAGAGAGAGAGAGGGAGAGAGAGAGAGAGAGAGAGAGAGAGAGAGAATTCTTGTATGTGCCCTGACCTAGGATGGACCCGTAACCTTGGCATATCGGGTCGATGCTCTAACCCAGGGGTCCCTAGCCCCTGGGCCTCAGACTGGTACTGGTCTGGGCCTGTTAGGAACCAGGCCACACAGCAGGAGGTGAATTTGAATGTAATGCACTTCAGTCATCCTGAAACCATTCCACCATGTCCCAACCACGTCCGTGGGAAAATGGTCTTCCATGAAACCAGTCCTTGGTGCCAAAAAGCTTGGGGACTGCCACTCTAACCAATTGAGCTACCTGGCCAGGAGGAGGCCCCAGTCCTCGCTGCCTATACCTGAGATTTGCATTTGGCAGTGATTGTTGTGTTCTACTTTAAATTTTACTACTGCCGCAGGTCACAGTTGTGAAGCTCAAAAGGACAAAGCTGCTTCACAGAAAAATCACTGAACTTATAGGTAACAACTTTAACTTTTGTTCCAAAGCAGCCATGAAGGAGAACCACCCTCTTCTGATTGTTTTTGGGGGCTCTTTCATGAGGCACTCTTTGTATAGTTGCTATTTACAGACTTGCAGCTTGTCAAAGGTTGTTAGGCAGTTGCTAGGATGAGTAATGTTGTACATAGACTGACTTGAAATTTATATAGCAACTCCACCTAAAAACACTGTGGAGGGAAAGAGAATGAGAGTTACACTGATACCTTTCAGAATTGATAAATTCGTGTGAGTTTTAATTTTTATTCTTGTACAAATTTAGTGCCTGTTTCTTATCTATGTATACTTATACAACATGGAATTAACCTTTAAAATGGACCCAGTGCAACTTTGATGAAAAAGTTCTTTAGTACTGATTAATCAGTGAGCTCTCTGTCTACACAGTTTTCTTTCCCCTGTTATAAAAGTGAAACATGGTTATTAGGAAAATGGGGAATACATAGAAAAGTAGAAGGAAGACTCACCACCCAAAGCCAGCTGCTGTTAATACATTATACTATATTCATGTAATGTTTTATTTACAAAGTTCGTTTAGTTAATTTTGTGTGCCTATAAATATCGAACCAGTTTTTCATGGCAGGATCACAGAAATGTGTTTCCACGTTGTTATGTAGTAATCACAAGCAAGATCTTTAATGCTGCCTGATACTCGAGGCAGTTCATCGTGTGTTCCCAGAGGTGTGAGTGTGTCTCAGGGGTGTGCCACTGGAGGGGCAGGTGAGGGAAGGGGCAGACTCCAGTTCTGTCTCTTTCCCTGCTTCAAGCAACTCTGCTTTTATGCATTTTATGTTGTATATTATGGTTCTGTAAAAGATTTTGTTTGAAGAAAGAGTTTTACTGATAAAAAGATTGAAAACTGTTGTCTTGTTATTAGTATGTGTGTGTGTGTGTGTGTGTAGGGTATGTATGTGCGTATATATAGGGCATGTATGTGTGTGTGTGTAGGGTGTGTGTACATGTGGGTATGTACACGTGGGCATGCATGTATGGGCATGTTTGTGTGAGTGTGTGTATGGGTATGCATGTGTGTATGTAGGGCATGTATGTGTGTGCAGGGTATGTATGTGTGTGTAGGGTATGTGTGTGTATGTATGGGTATGTATGTGTGTAGGGTATGCATGTGTGGGTGTGTATATATATGTTTTTTTTGCTATTGTCAGTACTATTGCTAATACTGTCTTTATGCACAGAGCTCTATACATGGAATTATTTTTCTCAGGGTATATTTTAAAAAGTGAACTGTCTTTATGGATCTATTTAAGTTTTCTTAAAACATTAAATGGGATTGGTTCTTTTGTAACACTCCTGGCTGCATTGTGAATTGTGTATAGTTTAAAAAAAGCTTTGGCTCTCTTTGCTAAGTGAAAAATGTTAGCTTGTTATTTTAACTTCTGTTTTTGAGATTTAATGTTGAAAAAAATAAATTTAATAGTATTTTATTGAGTGTCACTTATGAAATGGAAGTGAGTAGTCTATTTGAGAAAATTGTGTAGTGTTTTAAGAGAGAGCTTTGGCTTTTAAAAATGTTGATAATTTATTTTGAGTTAAAAGTTAAAAATTATATTAAAATAACTTACATTAATATGTTTATTGAACTTATTTCAGTTTTAAATAGCAAACCTGTAGAAGTAAGTTTAAGTAGTGCACCTTAATGAAAAGAATTTTCATAAGCAACTTATTTCATACTCTTAGGTTGTGCTTTCATATTAAAGAATTTGTAGTGGTACATATTTTAAGAGGATTATATGATATTTCTTTGTATATTGCTGTAATAACTAAAAATAAAAATCTAAGAGTAAAGATTTTCTCTGACCAAAGCAACAAAGCTGCCAGAAATACTGCAGGTAGGGGAGTTTATTTTCACCTGACTAATAAGAACAATGAAACAAAAATAAAATAAAAAAGAATCTTTTTGCATTTAACACAATAGAAATAGTAATTTCTGGCATTACCTGCACTGTGTTTTTATTTCTTCCCTTTTATTTATTTATTTTCTAGGTATAAACAACATAAAACTGACTTTGAGACAATTCCAGAGCAGCGCCCCATTAGTCTGCCTTGCCGAGTGACCGGCTGCCAGTGCAGGGCTTACAGTTATGTCCCGTTGAATGGCGCGCGGCCCATTCGCTGCAGGTGCAAGCACTTTGCGGATCAGCACAGTGCGGCGCCTGGCTTTCTGTGCAATGCCTGTGAGTTACATTGTTACAAACACACCAACGGAATGTTTGCATTTCTTTATTCAATATTTAATGTGTCTTTGAGTGAGTTTTATTCAGCTATAGCGTCAATATGAAACAACTAAGAAGGATTTGGTGGGTAGTTACTCTAAAATTTTATTTTTGTGATAAAATTCCAAGTTGTTTGTACCCTTTGCAATCATAAACCCTAATCTCATGTAATCAAATCAGTCAAGTAGATTTTAAATAATCACTAGATGTGATTTGATTTGAATTTTTGAATAATGGGAGTTTTATCAACTAAGTTCTTTTACAGGTTGTTTTTCTTTTTTTTAAATCCTCACCAGAGGACTCTTTTTTTCATTGCTTTTGGAGGGAGGAAAGGAGAGAAAGAAACATTGATGCAAGAGAGAAGCACTGACTGGCTGCCTCCAAACGCGCCTGGACTGGGTTGGGGATGACTGTAATCCAGGCATGTGCTCTGACCTGCAACCGAACCCTCAACCTTTTGGTTATGGGATGGTGCTCTGACTGAGCCACACTGACGAGGGCCTTTTACGGGTTTTTAAAAAGTATTTTATAAGTAGAAAAAAAGTTGTAATTTGCTGGTAGGTTATTATGCTATTGCTGAAAACAGCGATTTTCAAACTTTTTCATCTCATGGTACACACAAATTATTAAAATTCTTTCTGATCAAAAAGAATAGATACAATTTTGCTTCATTCACACCACATGGCTAGTGTGTTGGCTGTTGTTGTTTTTTTAATTTGATAATCCAAAGGAAAAGAGGTTGGTGCCCCTGACTAAATTGTCAGGTATAGCATGTTTTAAAAATTCTTGTGGTACGCCAGTGTGCCAGACATAACCAGTTGAAAATCTCTGGGTTAAAACATACTTGTTGCTTGATGAGAAAAGCAAAATGCACGATACTTTTCACAGTGTCAAAATGCATAATACCATTCACACTTTGTGGGAGATAGCAGCCTTATCTCAATACTGATACCTAAATCCCAGTCCCCATCCTCTATACCTTTCACTCCGTGATCTTTTTAAAAACCCTTTGAAAATTCAATTAAAAAAAGAAAACCAACCTTTTTGAAATAGGCTATTAGTCCAGTATTTATTTCGGGAGATAGTTTTTCCAGTTTTTTGTGTTTTTTTTTTGGTAGTAGCTTGAATTGAAATCTTATGATGAAATATAAAGCATTTTTAATGACAGTGGTAGGAATAAATATGTTTCACTGGCTAAGTATGGAAGTAGTTGGATAAAACTTATTTTGTGCTTTAGTTCCCATACATATTTGTCAGAAGTATGAGTGTGTGAAGATTTTATTAACGGTGTATTCTGGCCTTCATTTAAATATGGCTTTTTTTGGGTATCTAACAATTTCATTAAGATATAATTCACATACCATACAACTCACCCATTTCAAGGGGAAAATTTAATAATTTTTAATATATTCACAGAGTTCTGCAACCATCACCACAATACATTTTAGAAGGTGTTTTTCACCTCAAAAAGAAACTTCATGTCCATCAGCAGTCATTTCTTACACCTCCTGCTCCTGGCCCCAGCCCTACGCAAACAGTAATTTACTTTCTGTCTCTATGGTTTTGCCTATTCTAGACATTGAATGTAAATAGACTCATAGAATATGTGGTCTGTTGTAACTGTCTTCTTTAGCATAATGTCTTTATGATTCATCCATGTTTTAGCATGTATCAGTACCTCTTTCCTTTTCATTGTTGAACTGTATTCTCTTGCATCCTTTCTTTGTCCATGGGTTGGCCTTCCAATATGGCTTTTCTGGGGAATTGATCCAGAGAGAGGTATCCACATTATCTCTTCACCTGGTCCTGGCTGCCGGTTGTCCCCACCACACCTGCTTTTAACTCAGTATTTGAGGGGAGAGTGTGCATTTCCTGGCTCTCCAGTATTCAGTCCAACTTCTTTTAGTCCTCATTGGCTTTTTAAAAAATTTAAAAAATTTATCGATTTTAGAGAGAGGGGAAAGGAGAGACAGAGTGAGGGAGAGAAACACTGACCTGAGAGGGAAACATCAGTTGCTTATTGGACACTCCCTGCCAGGACCAAACCTGTAAACCAGGCATGTGCCCTGAACAGGAATCAAACCTGTGACCTTTTGGTGTACGGGCCAACACTCAGCCAACTGAGTTATACTGGCCAGGGCAGTCCTCATTGGTTTTTCCAATAATTTTTTTCCTGCTACTATTCATTACTACTTTAGAATCTTTTAGAAATAAGAGCAGCGGCCGGGAGGGAGTTCAGTGAGGTCTGTAGGTAACAGTTATAGGTGTTAGAGGGCAGCACGTGAGGGATCCAGATTCAGGTGATTTTGGCCAAGCCAAGCGCTTTTAGGGCAGACAGCTTAGTATCAGTCTTTTTGAAAAATGTCTTCAAAATATTTAACTGCCTTTATACCTTGATTCAGGTTCCAAGTGTTCAGGATTCCATAGTTGCTTCACTTGTGCTTGTGGTCAGCCTGCATATGCCCACGACACAGTAGTGGAAACTAAGCAAGAAAGACTGGCCCAAGGAAAACCAGTGGGACGAGATGTTCCTTATGCAGCAATGGGAGGGTTAACTGGCTTCAGCTCACTGGCAGAAGGCTACATGCGGTTAGATGACAGTGGAGTTGGTAAGTGGCACAGAAATGTGAGCTGGTCATATTGTTTTTATGTGTATTAACAGTAGCGAAGACTTATGTTTGTTTAGCACTTTATATTATTCATTTTTTTCCCAGAAAACATCCTCTTATTTGATTTTTATTTTTTAAAAAAGGTTTAATTGCCGCTATACAACAGGTGGTCATCACAGAAAATCTAGATATCACAAGAGAGGAGATCGCTCCCCTCCCCAATACTTGTACCCAAATCCCAGGCCATAGCCATATTGTTTGTGATAGCTTAATAATATTTCCTTTATTTGATATTACCCTATTGTATGCAATTTTTGCCACTATAACCATCCCATTTTGGAAACATAAGCTTGTGTCCTTGTGTTAATATGTACATGCATGTGTATACATGTAATCACATCTATAATGCATGCTCACGTGCATGCATGTGTGTTTGTATACATGTACATACACATCTGCTTGCATATATAAAAGTTTTAAGCAATATAGGGAAAAGTTTAATCGGACATATCTCAAATCACTGAAGGTAACTGTATTCTGAGTTGAGCGGGATTGGGAAGAATATGGTTTCTATTTAAGTACTTTTGTGTATGGAGTCTTTTATAAGCATGTATTTAAAATTTTTTTCATTTTAAAATTACATAAATATAAATGAATATTTTCTTATTATAAAATATTCAAACTATAGTAATGGAGTACTAGTTCCCTTTGAACATTTGTCTTTACCCCAGATTCTTTCCCAGAGGGTAATTTACTGTCAACAATTGATACAAATTTTTCTTTTTAGCATACATTTTTATAGTTTACTTTTTTAACTTAGAAAAAGTTTACTACTTTATTATTATTATTTTTTAAAAAGTCTATTATGTTAGGACATAGAAGTCTATTTAATTCTTTCATAAACATTATTTTAAAAAAGGCTTTATTTATTATTTTTAGAGAGAGGGGAAGGGAGGGAGAAAGGGAGAGAAACATCGATGTGTGAGAGAAACATTGATAGGTTGCCTCTTGCATGTGCCCCAACTGGGGATTGACCTGCAACCCAGGCATGTGCCCTGACCGGGAATCCCATTTGTGACCCTTTGCTCCGCAGGACGATGCCCAACCAACTGAGCCACCCCAGTCAGGCCTACCTAATTCTTTTTAACTGCTGCATAGTATTCCGCACTACAGATACATCAGTTTATCTGAACCATTTCCTTGTTCCTGGCATTTAGATTGTTTTCATTTTTTTACCTTTATAAACAATTCTACCAAAAATATCCTGGAAATTGCTTGCTTGTGTATCACATGAATTTGACTCTGAGGTAGACATAGAGAAGTAGAATTTTGGGGTTGAAGTTTGTGCATATGTGAAATTTTATTTTTATTTTTTATGTTTTTAAAAGATTTTATTTATTATTTTTAGAGAGAGGGGAAGGGAGGAAGAAAGACAGAGAAGAGAAACATCAATTGGCTGCCTCTCGCATGCGCCCCAACTGGGGATCTGGCCCGTAACCCAGGCATGTGCCCTGACTAGGAATTGAACCAGTGACCTTTTGGTTTGCAGGCTGGTGCTCAGTCCACTGAGCCACACTGTCCAGGGCTGAAATTTTAATATATTCTGTCACATTGCCTTTCAAAAATGCTTTATTTGTTTACTTGTCCATTAGTAATGTTTTAGCTTTCCTATTTCTTCACATATATGCTGATCATTGATATCATTAAGCTTAATTTTTGCCAGTTTCATATGTGAAAATGTTATTGTTTCAGTTTGATTTCCCTGGTTATTAGTGAGATGAGAGTCTTCTCATATATATTGGCCATTTTATTTTCTGTGAGTTGTCTGTTCATATACTTTGTTCATTTTTGATTTTATCTTTTCTCATTGATTCGTAAAAAGTCTTACATATTCTGTGTACTAATCCTTTGTTAATTATTTTGTGGATTTTTTTTTCCAATCTGTCATTTGTATTTTAGTTTTCTTTTGTTTTGTTTTTTTACAGTTTTTAAATTTTGGAGGCAGGACTTCTCTGCTCCAATTTTATAAACATGTTCTTCATTTTACTTTAATACCTAATTATTTTGTCTTTATTTTTAGGGTTTTCAGGCATCTGTAATTTATTTTTTGTGAAAGTACGAGGTGTTGTGTAACTTCAATTTTTGTCCAAATTGATGGCAAGTTATCTTTCCCAAATAATTTGAGACTTTATCATATTCTATCATACTTTCTATTTTGTTCCATTGGCTGATTTTTCTGTCCTGTGCCAATGTTACCCGTTTCTGTTATTCTTCATAGTATGCTTTGATATTTGGTATTCCTCCTGTTTGTGGATTCCTCCTGTTTGTGTTTTCAAGATTGCCTTGATATATTTGTGCTTCTCTTCTAACTAATTTTACAAGTAGCTTGTTAAATTCCATAAACAAATCCTTTTTCAATATTTATGGGGGCATGATTCTATTAGGTACATGCAATGGTTACAGAAAACCGAACTAGTGGCGAAAAATAATGAATGAGAATGATGTAGATGATGAGCAGGAGTTCCAACCTCTTTACAACTGTTACCTCGTATAATCCTCACAGTAACTCTGAGTTGGGTGCTATTGTTAATCCTGTTTTACATATGAGGAAGCTCAGTGGAGTTTCATCTTGTTCTGTGTTACTCTGCTAGTAAGTGGTGGGGTTGAGTACCGTAGTCTGCCTCATTGTTGTCTATTTCTGTGCAGCTGCCATATTGTGTTCATTAGTACGGCTTTATACCAAAGTGATATCTATGACTTTATAGTATTATTTCAGAATTTTCCTGACCTATTCTTACCTTTTAATTCTTTTAGAACTCTGGCATCATTTTTGAAAACAACGTATTGTTACAAAAACATTCTATTATTTTAGTTGATACCATGTTGAATAATGTTGGAAGAATTGATATTTTAAAATACTGAATCTCTTTACTTGTCTTCTTCTGTGTAGCTAAGTATGATTCTGAATTTATCTTCATAAAAGTCCAGCACAATTCCTAATTTTGTTTATAGGTGTTTCATCTTCTTTTTATAGCCACCATACATGGGCTCTTTTACTTCCTTTATCGTCTCTAGCTGATTATTGTTTATAAAAAAATAAATGTTTTATGCTGCTTTTGTTATTAGCAGCATAAAGCTATACTTAATTAACTATTGCTGTACTTAATCTTAGAGTTTAAGATAAATGTTTAGTTGATTTTGCAAATAATGATCTTTTTTGCCTCTTCCTTTCCAATACTTTCTTACTCTTGACTAACCAAAATGGCTGGTACTTTCAGAACAATGCTAAGCAATAGTGGTTGTAGCCGACAACTTTGCCTTTTTCGACTTCTTGTATTTTATCACTTAAGCGTCTTTATTTTATAAGGAAAGAAAACCTGCCCCTTTTGGTCCTTGAGGAAAAGTGGGGTGAAGAAAGGCGAGAGTGAGGAGAGGAAACATAAAATATTTTTGTCTTGACTTCAGATGTAGGGGAGCCTGAAGTAGAGGGACGTCTGCTCTGTTAGCCACATAGCATCCTGGACAGAGATGACCCCTTGCTGCAGTTTGGTTCCTTTGCGTTGCAGAAGGAGTCCATAATTCCCAGCTGTTATCTGAGCTGCGAGGTAGTGGGCTTGCCATGGTGTCTGTCATAGCAAGGGACAAGGGTGACCCCAGAGCAGAGCTAGAGGTGGGTGCCCTGAGCCTTGGGAGATTCAGTAGAAGAAGTGGCAGGAATTGAGGTGTCTGTACTTCTAGCGAGAGTAGGAGGCTGCCAGGTCCTACCAAGCTGAGAGACTAACTCACCACTTAGGCGAGCCTTGAGCATTTGAGATCTGTAGTGCACACAGCAACCAGAGGACAGCACAAGGACCTGGCTGGACCTGAGCTCCCCTCCTGTTTTCCCACAAGCCACATGCGAAAGGAGAGGGGAAGGATGGGGGTGGGAATCTGAAACACTGAGCAATTGCTTCACACTGTTTATGTTATAAGAAAGGATGAACTTTTAAAACCCAATATTTATTTTCTCTCCCTCCACCTGCAGGATGTGGGGGAGGTGGTGGTTTGTGAAGAAGATAGAACACTTATGAATAAATTTTCTCTGCTTTTCCTTCCTTGTGGTTCAAAAGTCAATTATTTAGCAGTTGGACTTTGTATTTTGTAGTTGTGGGTGTTTCCTCATTTCATTGAAGAAAGTTTCTTTATTTTTCATTCTTTGTTTTTAGTTGTTGTCCCAGTGAGGAATAGAGTAAAAATACACTTATTCTACCCTCTTAAACTAGAGGTTCTTTATCAGAAATGTCTTGCTTTCGATAGTGTTTCATAACTATGTTAATGTTCTGTACTCTGCTGACACACGATTACATTTGTGCAATATATTTTTTTTTTCTGTGAAAAAGGTCTCTGAGAAATACAAAATACTTTTACCCATTTGCCCTCACTTTATATGGCTGGTAGAAATCTAAATAAAAATTTCCTTTTTACATAAAGGACTTTTCTAATGATTTTGATAAAGTTGTACTGTATTTCACATTTGAAATAAATTCTTTGCATCCTAACAAATAGAGATTTAATTTTCATTCTTCATGTATTTTGTTACCAGGTGCACCTTCAGCTGCATTTTTAGATTCTCCAGGTACAGCCATGGACCACCCATTTCTAAAAGCATTTCAAGCATCATCTAGCTCTTCTCCAGACACAGGAACAGATGGTAATGAAATTAAGTGGAGAAATATATTTGGATGTAGAAAATAAGATTGATTCATTGGTGGCTTTCTTTTTTTCCAGTATTATCACAATTTGATTTTCATTTTATGAGTATTTTATATTGGCCAGGCAGTGAGAAACAGCAAGAAACTTTATTTTTTATTGGGAAAAATTGCTAAGTCTGAGAATTATGAGGATTCAGATAATACAATAATTTGAAGTTTTAAAACCTTATTTTAATACATTATTGCTTTGATGCGTGACTAAGAGAGCCCTTCAGTGGACTAATTGCCTTGGTCCTTTAGGTTCTTCCGAAGGGGATGTAATCCAGTAATAATTACAGGTTAGCAAGGTTTTATCATTTATTAATTATAACTTTAAAATGAATATAACTTTAAAATGAATACAGTTCACTAGTATTGCATTTCCTTTATTGAAAGCAAGAATAAAAACATTGAAGAAGGAATTTGTATGATTTATTTATTAAATATTTAATATTTAAATATTTTAAAATTAAAATTTTCTTTGACTTATTTGTATTTTCATACAACCTTGTCATGTACCCTACTTGATCCCTGAGAGATTTTAAGGCTGCCACTGACAAAAACCACACAATGAAGTATGGTGAAACAGAGATAGAAGATCAAAACCAAGAAAAAGGACACAATTGTGTCCACATTCAAAGTTGTCATAATTGCTACATTAAACTTCAGTTTTGACTGAATGTAGTGGTAGCCAGGTCACAAAGGAAGATGTGATCATTTTAATATTGTTCATTATTAGAGACAAGGAAACATGAATTCCTCCGTGCTAATGAAAGTTACACCAGTGCTGAGTTTTATTTTTCATTTATTTATTTTTAAAAATCCTTATTGCACTTTTTTTCCATTACCACTTTGTCACTTTATACACACCTCCCCTACCCATGATCACCACACTGTTGTACGTGTCCGTGAGTCCTTTTTTCTTTTTTGCACACACACAAAGAAGTGCTGGGTTTTAAAAACGCCTGCAGAGTGATCCTCAATGATGCAGTGGCCCAAAGTCCTTAGAAACTTTATTTCAACAAATGCAGCTCATTTCTAATAGTCACCTTTGATGAAAGTGATAATATACCATTTTGCCAGATAAATGAATTTTTTCATTAAAATGCAAGTCAGTGAAAGTGATTCTGCAAAAGGCTTTGCTCAGATGGCCCATCCAACATGATCCAGGGAACAAAGCAGAGTTTTCGTGCTTTGGATAGATAGCACATGTTCTAAGCAATTTTTCTTAATTTTCTCAACAAGGCTTTTATTAGAGAGTTCACAGAGTTACATAATTTTTGTGTTGCTGGTTGAGGGTAAGTCCATGTGTTTAAAAAATGAGAAGAGGTGTTCAGGTTGACACACTATTTTGGAAAGAAAGGGACCCAACTAAGACATTCATCTGAAATGAAGGTGAACTTTTCCATGGAACTAGGCTGTTGGTATACCTATAACTAAATCCAGATTTTCTTCCTGAGGCAATTTAAAATTTCCTTCAGCATATAAACTAGTGCTTGATTAGTTTTAAAAAGTGAATACCATGGAAAATGGTTAAAATAAAAGAATTTAGTTTTGAAAAATTTCAAGGCAGGTAGAGTCATCATTGTGGTTGTCTATACAGACTGTCTTAGTCTGTTCAGGTAGCTATAACAAAACACCATAGGCTGAGAGGATTATAAACAACAGAAATTTGTTTCTTACAGTTCGGGAGGCAGAGAGATCCAAGGTCAAGGAGCCAGCAGGGCTGTGTTCTAGTGAAGGCCCTCTTTCTGATTACAGCCAGTGCCATCTCATTGTGTCTTCACATGGTGGGAGGGTTGAGGGATCTCTGTGGGGTCTCCTTTATAAGAACACTAATTCCATTCATCAGGGCTCTATCCTTATGACCTAAGTACCTCCCAAAGGCCCCACATCCTAAGACTGTCATATTGGGCATTAGGATTTTGACATACGAAATTTTTTTTGGAGGAGGGGACAAACATTCAGACCATAGCACTTCTATAATTACTTCTGTAATTATATTCTGTATTATCTGTTACAGTGCCACATGCATTTCTAGGTTAGCTAGAAAATGTAAAATGTAATTAAACAAAGGTAAGTGTGCTCTTATATGAAATAGCTATATTGTGTTATTTAGTATGAACCAGTTGAATGTTTGCAGAATGTTTGCTAATGAAAATTACTTTTGTCTTATGATGCTCTGCTTTCTAAAAAAGAAGTGGTAGAATCAATTCTTCATTTAGACCATTTCAGGTTTGAAAAGTAAAAAAAATTATCACCAGGTAGGAGGAAAGTTTTCTTTCATTTTTTTTCTAGGAAAATTTACGATTATAGAAATATATTACTTAGAATTGTTTTTTTTTCTTTATTAGTAGGTAAGAGTAGTCAAGTTTCTTCTCTAAGGACACCTGAAGAGGATGATATGGCCTTCTTCGAAAGACGATACCAGGACAGGGTGAGTGTGGAGAAACCTGCTTGCATTAGCATTTACTTGTAACGCAGACACTACAGGCTGATTATATATTGATTGTGGATTGTTATGAAAAATAATTTATGAAGTTTTTACTTATAGCTGGTTTTAGACCTTGGGGCTTATTCATAACTATTCAGAGAGAAACAGAACTAATGAATAATAATATGATAATACACCGGTTAATTTATGGAGGTCATTAAGATTGACTAAATATACAAATAATTGGTCAGTAATAAGCAATCAACAGATTTGTAAATTATATATATCTTGAATTCATAATATATTCATAGTAGATTTTCTTAGAATCTTCTAGGTATATTCATACCAAAGTTAAAATTACTCTGTAGACTGTAATTGTCAGGGCACTAATCATAAATGGATTTTAACATTTTCCAGGGCTCAGCAGCCATGGTATTGAAGTGTTTCTAGATTTCAGTAATGATGATGTTTGTCAGTTCCCCACCACACTGCGACTCGTAGGGATAAGTGTAGTATTTTATTCTTCTTTGTATTTTCACCAGAACTAAGTATAGTGCCTTGTACCTAACATGTTTTCAATAAATATTTATGAAGAAAAAAGATACAATTGAGATTCCTTTCAAACATATTATTTACTTACACATTTGATGTGTTTCATCCAGTGTTCATGTTTAAGAGTTTTGTTTTTGTTCATAGCAGGCTGAAAGGATGTTGGCTTAATGAGGGTTGGGGGATGTGTTCCAGCCATATGTCGCATTCCCCAAAGTGCTTTCTTTAGGATTATTTTATAGTTGGTTTGCGGACATTTGTTATGTCTCCAACTAGGTAATAAATTCCATGGAAAAAAAGACATTCTTGTCACTTTTTGTCATAGCCTCTACAACTCTTAGACAAGAGCTTGTTGAGCCACTGAAAATGTGGAAAAAGGAGACCATTAAATAAATTCACCATCCCAGAGCAGAGGAAGTGAGTCGGGGACAGAGATTAGCTTGGTTTTCCTGATGAAGAATTATGAAGTAGAGGGAAAAGTCCTCGTATGATTTCAGGTAGAGCTAGAAAATAGACCTTTCTGCAGTGATATGTTGTAGCCATGACTCTGTAAGTCTAAATTAAATAAATTAAAATTTTTTCCTCAGGCATGCTAGCCATATTGCAGGGGCTCTGTAGCCACATGTGGGTAGTGGCTACCTTATTGGACAGTGTAGAATGTTGTTTTGGAAACCTCTGGTCTAAGGGAAAGAGGTGGTAGTAGGATCTCTGGGAGGAAGATGAGATGATCAGAGTGAAAACAGAAAAGGCTGTTTTTGCAGCATTGTTAAGGATAAACTTTTAATCAAATTAATCTCTGTTCTTGGAATGCACATGGTCACAGCTGAATTTTAGTTTTTCCTCATAGGCTTATTACAGACAGTGTTCTAGAACTTCTTCCTTCCCTCCTGTAGAAGTTCAGGTAGTGTTGTCTGCCTTGAAACGGGCCAGTGGAGTTTGCCTGTGGGAAGATAATGGAGGGAGTTCTTATCTGTCACTGTTTTAGAGGATAAACTTGGCCTACCTAGGCTGCTTATTATAACGAGACCTAGAATTTATGGATTTATGAGATGTAGTTTTTAATTCTCTGCCTTGTGTGATTTATGGATTTACGAAATACAGCTTATAAACTCTCAAGCCTGTGTGATTAATAGAGTTTAAAAATTAAGCTCATACCTGAACAACTTCTGAGCTGACATGTACCATACCCATTGTTAGTAGTCTTCTGTTACTCCCAAAAACCAAGACATGCACCATTGAGGGAAAAGGGATGATTAGGAAACGGAATCTGATGGGTTCAGAGCCTTTACAAAGTAATATTATGCTTGTGCAGACATACCCAGGAGGGAGATAATTGTGGGTTTGGCTTTCTAGACCACCACAATAAAGTCAGTATTGCAATAAAGCGAGTAGTAATTTTTTTGCTGGTGGAGGTCTTGCCTTCACTTTGTAAAAAATGCAACATCTGTGAAGTGCAATAAAACAAGGTGTGCCTGTATTTCAAATGAGCAAACACTTCCTTTACTGTAGTTTGTTTAGCATCTTTGCCGTTTTTTGATGTTGCTATAAACTTAACACTTGGTCCTGCATGAGAGGGGAAAGGAGACTAGCATTTGTTTAGTGCTTATTAAGTATGTTAGTCTTTATATACATGATCTTATTTACAGCTTTAGAACAACCTTGAGATGTACCTATTATTATGACCTTTTTTAATACAAATAATAAAACCGTTGGTTAAATAACTTGCCTCAAATAGTTAATAAATGGTAGGGGTAGGGTTCAAATACTCTTCTCTCTGACTCCAACGCCTATAATCTTTGCCTTTGAATAAGGTGTACTTTGGGGGTCCCTCAGATGACCTGTGCAAGAGTGATAGGAGTGTATGATTTCTTTTTTTAAAAAATATTTTATTTATTTATTTTTAGATAGAGGGAAGGGAGGGAGAAAGAGAGGGAGAGAAACATCAATGTGTGGTTGCTTCTCATGTTCCCCCTACTGGGGACCTGGCCCGCAACCCTGGGGCGTGTGCCCTGACCAGGGATCAAACCTGTGGTCCTTTGGTTCACAGGTGGGCACTCAATCTACTGAGTCACACCAGCCAGGGCAAATGTATGATTTTTAAATGAGGTTCTCAATCAACTCAAAGAGGAGAGAGGAGAAAAAATGGAGATGAGACAGAGATGAGGTTCATCCAGTTTTATTATTAGGAAGTTATTTATAATTTGATGAGATTAGGTAAAGTGGTGTTACCAGGTCCTTTCTGGTTTCTTGATATTATTCCTGTCATCTTAGGGGGTGGGAGGCGCTGCCTCCGCCTTCCATGCCCCACATTTTCTGTGCCCTTCTCTTACGGGATAAGGCAGTAGTGCTGCCTCTGGGTGCTGGTGTGTAAGAGTGTGGGCAGTAACGTGCAAGAGGCAGGTGGATGTGTGTTTTCTGGTTTTTTATTTTATTTTATTTCATTTTTTGGCCTTCATGGAAAGGGTTATTATGTTTCTGAAAGATCAGAAGGCCACTGCTTAGGGTATGCAACTTTCTTTGCTGCAGTTACAATGGAGAAGGATGAACTTCCGGAAGGTAACTATAGAAACCAGAATTATAGGAAACTGTCCTTACAGCAGTCCCATTCCAGAGATAATCCAGCTGGTTTAGGTGCATTCTGTAATCCTGGAAGGGTGAAAATGCTTAGGCTGATGTAAGTAAAGTTACGTATTTCAGCTTTAGGAAAAAAAAAAAAATTTAGTGGCAAATAAAATTATTTTTATTTACTTTCTCCAAAGAAATGCTCATTATATATTATTTTTATTAAAATGCTTCTGTAAAATTGAATTCAAACCATATTTTAAAAATGCAATTAGGTTCCCTCAACTATCAGATTTTTGCTTTAGTACTTAGCACCTTAACAACTGCTAAATAACTGTGAAGTGGCTGTGGTAAATAAAACATGAATTCAGATGAGGTATGCGCAACCTTTTTTTCTTTATAGATTGTTGTACAAATTATTATATCAACATATATTTTAAATTTACAGATAAAAATGGAGAAGGCTGCTAAGCATAAAGGAAAAGCACCGTTGCCATCAAATACAAAACCTTCATGAAGACTATGGAGGAAATTAAAACCGTCATCCAAATATATCTTTTTTGTATTTGTTTAAATACAATAATATAGTTTATTTTTTCTCAAGTTATTTACTTCTTTTAGTGTACAAAAATGTCTTTTTGGATGTTTCCTTAATTTAAATGTGATATACCTTATATTTTATCAAAATTCATGATTTACTGCTTTGTATATACTTTTTTATCTCTCCTAACAAAGGAGGTTATTTCCATGTTAGTCAAAAGTACAGACAATATCTTTGGTCTATTATTATTTAACTTTTTCCAAGCTATTTAAAAAAGTTAAAGATGTTATCGATGTTTTTGAATAAACATATAAGGGCCACTGTTTCATTCAAAATAGTAAGTTAAAATCCTTAAATTTTTTATATTTTAAACTTTGTAATGTTTTTAAATAAAAAACTCTTAAAATTATGTAATTATTTTCTACCGGTATCTACAGATTTTTAAGGTGTTTTGTTAACTATGCCTTGCACGTAGCTGTAGTGACACCTCTTGTGTGCCACTTTAAATTCTGTTGGCTCTACCTCGTACTCCAGTACTGCTATGAAATATTCCAAGCAGGCATCTGCAGTTTCATGTGAAAGCCATTTGATGGCACTTTGTATTGGGACTGTCATTAATCTCCAGGGATCCTCTGACATTGTGACTTGGGATGCCCACTGGAACCCCTCTGCATCATACATGTATAAAAGATTTGGGTGGGGGAGTTAATGACCTTCGGAGCACCCTTGACTAATGGGGGGTGGAAGCCAATAGGTAAATACTCCCTCTTCTCTTTGCCAGGAAGACAGTTCTGAGATGCCTTTCACAAATTTCCTCAGTCACCCAAAATAGTGGCCAACTTCATAATCTATCCTTATTTTAGCTTTCTCTTTTTCCCTTTTCCATGCCCCAATCCCTCCCTTTGGTTCTGTGGAGGAGAGGCTGTTCTGTGATGTGACTGCTGCTGGCCCCACAAGCTGGACCTGGGCCAGAACAGAGATTGCTTCTTGTAAACCCTCTCAGAGACTGTCTGATCATAATCAATACTTTCTTCTGACATAAACCAGTGCCTCTCCTGTGTCTCATGTCGTGCTGGTTCCTGGAACAGGCCGCTGTCCCGACCTGGATATTGTTCTTGCACCTGGGACTGATCACATACTGGGACCCCCCATCCATTCTGCCCTTTTCTGTATAATTCTTTGGTGCCTGCCAAGCAGCACGGAGGATATCTACTTTGTTTTACAGCTGCCCAAGGTGTGCTTCATAGGTAAGTTTCCCTTAATAAACTGTTAATTGCCAGACTGGAGTGGCCTGCCTCTTTCTTTGGTCCTTCCCTGCCTGTCGTTTATGGAGGTATTGTAGATGTTCAGGCTTGAGACTTTTCCTGGGGCCTGTGCGTATGAACGGGTTCTCTAAGATCACTTCCCAAATAAATTACCTGTATGTAAACATTTTTCTTAGGCTTTGCTTTTGGTTGGGGGCAAGGGGAGGGGAAGGGAAGGGTGGTAAACCCAGCTAAGATGGGTGCCAGGAACACACTTAGGAAGCAAAACTTCAGGATAGGATTCTGTGATTGGATCATTCTCTAGACAGATGACAAGAAAGACCCCATCGCTGTTGGTAAGTGGAGTAATGGTGAACTCCTGGCATCACAGTTACTGTAGTGGATTTGTGTGAAGTGCAGGTAGAAGGTGACATGTTAGTCTATATAGTAGCTGTGGCATTACAGAAGAATGGTACTAATGGAAATTGTAAAGATGAAGTTGTTGGTTAGCTATTGTTAACTGCTTTAGAAACCCCAAACGAAGAGAATGACTTGGGTTCATGTCAGCTACTTAAGCCAAGGCATGCTGCCCATGTCAGAGTGCCTCAGCAGCACAGATGCAGGCACTCTGTGCTAACAACTGGCCCAAATCTAACAGTAACGTGGCAAGGCTGCAAAGGAAACTGCATGCACAGTCTCGATCATTCCTCCAACAGAGTCAGCATGCTGGCAGGATAAGGCTGCAACCCTGGATCATGGGATGGGGACATTTGTGTTTGTGAGCCTGATCTTGAACCCTCAGGTGTTTTTGAACTTTTGAACTGGCAGAAGCAGCCTCCTCCATTTTGCTAGAGGACAGTAGCCTGTGCTTGCCTGGAGGTCCTGCAAAGACTTTATCTAAGGCACTTGCATTGTAAGGTGACACTTGTTTTCCTCAATATCCACCCCTGCCACCCCTCACAGACTTCAAACTGATAACTGGGATTAGGTCTCATCATAGCCAAAGTAGGGAAATTCAGTCCTTCCTACAGGAGGATAGGTTATAGTCTGAATGAATTGCAGGTTCTGTTTAAAATGTATCGGCAGAAAATACGTCTGGGGGTAGATCTTGAGGGTGTTGGATCAGGGTATGGAATATAACGCTTGAGAGAAGACAGTGACATGAATATTCATATGTAAAAAGTGCTTTGCATCTTATACAAAAGTCAACTCAAAAATGATTTTAAGTAAAAGTAAAGTCTAAGCATGTAAAGCTCCTAGAAGACAATGTAGGAGAAACCTGTATTCTGGGTTAGCCAGAGACTTCTTAGATAAAAGACAAAAAGCATGATCCATAAAAGACAAACCTGATAAATTGGACTTCATCAAAATCAAGAAAAGCTCTTTGAAATACCCTTTTTATAGAGAATGAAAAGACAAGTCACAATTTGGGAGAAAATATTTGCAAATCTGAAGGACCTGTATTCGTGGCATATAAAGAACTGCAAAAACTCAACAAGAAAACAAAAGATGGGAAAAAGTTTGTACAGACACTTCACCTAAGAGGCTATAAAGATGGAAACTAAACAAAAAAAGATGCTCAATATTTTTATTCAACAGAAAAATTCAATTAAAACTACCAAGAGATACCAGTATACATAAATGTCTAAATTTAAAAACATTGACCATATATATAAAATGATGGTGAGCATATAGAGCAATGAGAACTCTTAAATATTGCTGGTGAGAACTACTTTGTAAAACAGTCTAGCAGTTTCTTGGAAAGTTAAACACACACAACTAACTATATGACCGTACCATTCTATTCCCATGTATTAACCTAACAGAAGTGAAAGCATATGCCCATACAAAGACCTGCATCTGATTGTCCATAGCAGCTTTATTTGAAAAATTCCAAACTGGAAACTGTTCAAATGTCTCTCAGAAAGTAGAGGAATTGTATTATAATCATGCAATGGAATAGTACTTAGCAACAAATAAGCAACAAACTATTGACACATGTGACAAAATAGATGAATCTCAAAATAATTATGCAGGACGAAAGAAACCAGACAAAATATACATAGTGTATGGTTTCGTTAACATCGAATTCTAGAAAATGCAAACTAATCTATGGTGACAGAAAGCAGAATCTGTCATTTGGTGTAGGTTGGAGAGCCAAATATAAAGGTGCATGAGGAAGCTTTTTGGAGGTAAAGGAAATGATTGGTCCCTTGATTGCAAGGATGATTTTAACAGTGTATACGTATGTCCGTTCTAACCAAATGGTGCACTTGCAAAACCTGCAGTTTACTATAGCTCAATCAAGGTGTTACGTTAATAGAGATAACTTTAAATGCCCAAGGTTTGCCACAAATTGTATCATCTGCATATAACCTGACACCTAAGCTTTGTTAATCCCCACCCCCACGGCCCTCATGGAAAAAAACTACAACACAAGAGAAGCAGGGCCACATCTTCATTTACCAACATCATTTTCTCCTTTCCATCTTGTAAAAAAGAATGTTGGGATTCGCCTAATTTCGCTGTTTTAAAATTTAAATCAGCGCGAACAAATTAGTAAAGCGCACGAAATCGACGCCACTACCTTACAACATTCTTTGAAGCCTCGAGAAAGGAGCTTCTCTTTACGGGTAGGTAAGAGGCAACCCCCATCAGTAACTCCCCAGCACGCGCGCAGCCTGTGTGCGTGGCTCCCCGCGTGCGTGGCCCCGCCCAACGTGCCCGGCTGCTCACCCCAGGCCTTGACAGCCACGTCAGCGAGGCAGCGGCTCGCCTGCTTGCGGTGATGGCGCAGGGCTGTACGCACAAGGGCCGCGTGGAGACCCAGCGGCCGAGGCTCGCGGGGTAAGTCTGTGCGCCTGCGCTAAGGCTGGCTGACGGTGAGCAGTGGTGGCGGGCAGAGGGCCGAGGGCCCAGCATGTGGGGCTGGGGACACTTTGCTAGGGATTCTGTGGCGGAAAGTGTGAGGTCAGTAGCAGTCCTTCGCGTAGGTGCAGTGATGGTCACTTCCGGGGCCACAGGTTTACCCCTGGTGGTCGGTTAGGTCTCCCAGGATGGGGAGGCCCATTTCCTGGCCTTCCTTTGCCTCTGAGCCGCCGGGCCACCTTCTGAGGGTACCAGGTCCCCGGTTTCGGAGTTCGGGGCAAGAGGCGAACCTGGCCTGCAGATGACTCGGGCCCTCGGGCCCTCGGTGAAAACGGGTGGAATTCTCTCTTCTGGGCCATTTAAGCTTCAAAATCTCTCGAAATAGTTGTCAAGGTGGGACCTGGACTGCCTTACTCCAAATCCTTGCCATGAATTGGACATTTAGAAGTACCATTTGGTAATCCAGGTTTTCAGAAAGTGGGTACAGTCTGAGTTACTTCATAGTCATCTCAGAAAAGTCGTTTTGATCCCCTTTAAAGTAATGGTTTTAAAACTTAACTTTTTCAGAAATAGCTTCGTAGAGTGCCTGGTGGAATTTCCAAAGTAAACATTTTCTTTTTCTTTTCTTTCTTTTTTAACCAAATTTAAGCCAAGTTCTCCTTAAACTGGTTCCAACTTGGTTTTACATTTTTGCTCAATCTAAAAATTATTTTTTGATCAACATGGGAGGAAGAATCCTTGTTTTGAAGATGTTTTGATGCCGATTAGTGTATGTGAAAAAAATTTTTTTTAACTAACAAAAATTAGAAGAATAAAATTTAAAAAATTTTTGTGAGCTTTTCCCTGCTGTGACACAGAGTTATTCTTTTTCTTTTCCTAGTTCAGAGAGCGTTTTAAACTTTGGCATAGTGATGTTCTTAGATAACTTTTTTTAAATCTGTATTTTTGGTTTCCTTCAAAGAGCTAACATTTCTGCATGTTAAGTGCAATATCCTAGCGTATTAAGGATAAAATTATAAGCTAATAGGCATTTATTTTGAAATGTTTTGCAGTTGGGAAAATATATTGTGTAATGAAAATTGTTTTTGAAGTAATGGGCAAAATTTGATTCTTTTTGCAAGTCTTTAATTGCAGGGTATCTTCAAAGGCAAAAACCACTGTTCCTTTTAAATAAAATTGATTACCAGTGTGAAGCATTTGCTTTGTTGATATATATCCTTGTAGTGTTTCCTTTTTGTTTAATTTATGGAAGTTCTACTCTTGGTTTGTGAGGGCATCAATTAATTTAATCTTTTAAAAATCCTCACCTGAGGACAAGTTTATTGACTTTTTTTTTTAGAGAGAGGGGAAGGGAAGCAGAGGGAGGGGGAGGGAGGGGGAGTGAGGGGGAGGGAGAACATGGACGGGAGAGAGAAACATGGATAGGTTGCCTCTCCTATGTGCATCACCAGGGACTGAACCCGCAACCTAGGCCTGTGCCAGGACGATGCTCCAACCACTAAGCACACCGGCCAGGGCAGGGCATCAGTTATTTTAAAAGAGTATACCCATTGTCATGAAGTATTGATTTATGTAACTCATCAAAATGTGCATGAATTATCCACTTTGGTGTAAATTTGTAAAAGTTTGGCTAAAGAGATAATTTCAAATATGGGATTTGTATATGATGAATTGCAAAATGCTATATACAAAAAACAAATAAAAGAATTATTGAACAGCTATTTTTGAGGTCTTTTTTAATATAGAGTTTGAATTTTGATAACTAGGGCAAAACATACTTGTACAAATTTGAACATTAGGTTTAATCTTTATTAACTGTTAATGGACATATTATTAGAACTTTATTCAAGACATTTCATTGTTTTAGTTTTTCAGACATTGTCCAAATGGATGAAGATACACATTCCAATAAAGGTACTGACAATAAAAAATTATTTTTGGATGTAAAACCTAGATGATCTTGATTAATTTCTAATTTTCTTTGCATTGTGATTTGGTTTTAGTTGAAGATGTGGTTGGAAGTCATGTGGAAGATGCAGTAACATTTTGGGCCCAGGTAAATAGCAGCCTGGTATTTCCTCTCCCATCCCTTCCTCCACTAACACAGATCCTCCCCCAAAAAATGAAAAATAAAAATAAAATTGTTATTCTCAGCTTCTAATTTTTATTGACAACTATTTGACACAGGCATTAGAAGAGAAATGGCTGCAGCTGGAACTTAATACCTGCGTTATGAGTGTAATGTTCAGAGTACACTGAGTATAAGAAAACCAGAATGCAACTGTGGCTTCAGAATTATACTCCCTTTAACACCAACCATCTAGGCTGCATAAATTAAGTCTGAGAAACTTTTATTTGTGAAGTTATAGCTCCATCTAGTGATATTTTATAGATTGCTTTTTGAAAGATACCAAGTTTAAAAATCTCAATCATTTTTTTAGTGGCATAATTTTGATTTGGAGATACAGTATTTTTCTTATCACAGATTTGGAAGCAGCAATGAAACATTACTGTTGCCAAGCTTCAAGTCAGATAAGTTCACTCAGGTTTAAATAGAAAGCAAAGCACCAAAGTGCATGTGTTCCAGAATTTAAGATGGTGAATCCCTCTAATGAACACAAGTGGTCACTAATTTCTAATTTTATGTACTACACGTGGAGGGGAGGGAAAGGAATAACCTTCCTCTAGACGTCTACAGCATGAGAACTCCTTTTTTGGGGGTGTGGAGTGAATTGAAAATGTGGGAAATAGAATTTATGAGAAGAAAAGTTGTAGAAGAATGTGATTAACCCAGAGTTCATAAATATGTATAGAAAACATATTGGAGAAGGATGCTATTCATAGAAAACTTGTGGCAAATTTGTGTCTCTGCTTACGTGTATATTTCATAAAGTGCCCACATGCTCTGGCTCTCTGCCCTTTAGTATTAATAGCATCTGCGTCACTCTCAACAGTGTCCCAGATCGGATCATAAATTATGTTTAGGTTCACTAAATAGGAATGCTTATTAGCTTAAATAAGATTTTCTGTCTAGATCAGTGCTGTCCAGTAGAAATATGTGTATTACATAAGGAATTCAAAATTCAGCAGATGCATAAAAAGTGAGAAACAGGTGAAACCAACTTTAATAAATATATTTTATTTAACTTAAGACATCCAAAATGTCATTTCAAAATGTAATCACAACTATATTAACAAGATACTTTTCTTTTTTCATGTGTTTGAAATCTGATGTCAGCAAACTTTTTCTGTAGAAGATCAGGTAGTAAATAGTTTAAGGCTTGAGGTCTGTCCAGAAAGTATCCATCCATGCAATATGAAAAACAGAGACATTTATTTAAGAAGATACAAGAAACATTGCACACAGGACAATGATGCGTCAGTCCCCTTCAAAGTAGGCACCTTGGGACCTCACAGACTTCTCCCAGTTACCATCAGCTGCCCTGTCTTCCGAGTCTCATTGACAAGGGCCTGAAATCTCTTCCATTTCTAAGGTGATTTTAGTTTTGGGAAAAGCCAGAAGTCACAGGGTGCCAGATCTAGGCTCTAGGCAGCCTGTGTCACCTGGCCAATTTGATGTTTCGCCAAAAAAACCTGCACGTGTTGTGATGCATGAGCGGTCACATTGTGATGAAGCTGTCAATCACCAGGTTCCCATAGCTGCAGCCGTTTTCATTGTATTGCATCTCTCAACCAAGGAAGAACATTGAGGTAGTACTCCTCATTAACTGTTTGGTCCGGAGGTGTGTACTTGTGATGGACAACACCTTCCCAGTCAAAAAATATAGTTAACATGGTCCTGACCTTGCTGTGACTTTGCCACACCTTCTTCGGGCATGGAGAACCAGATGACTTCCATTGGGACAACTGGGCCTTAGTTTCCTGATCATAGCTGTAGACCCCATGATTTCTCTCTGGTTACGACCTCGGTTCATTGGTAGCGATTTGAATCAAGTCATTAGCATCTGCAGCATGATGTTCCTTCTGCTCTGGTAGCAGAAGCCTCAGAACAAATTTTGCCACAACACTTTTCATGCCTAGATGCCGCGTCAAAACCTTGGACAGAGTTGTTTTTGGAACCCCCAGATCAGCTTCTCCTTCTCGCAGTGTCAGTTGCTGATCTTTGTTGATTACAGCCCATACACAGTCAACATTCTCAGGTGTACTGCTTGTTGCAGCCCTTCCAGAATGTGGATCACTTTCAGCAGATTCTCGACCACCTGTGAAGCGTTTGGCCACACTGCTGTTTGTGCTGCACTCATTGCATCATCCCTTAAAGTCTTGTGAATCATCGCATAGTTTCCACAGAAGAACGTTCAAGCTTAACACAATATTTGACGTGGATTCATTGCTCTACTCGCTCAGTCATTTTGAATGCAAGGGGTGTATATTACACACACTCACTCAATGGTGTCTGCTGCCTCCATTGACTAGTACAGTGAAGTCATCATTGTTCACATGTGTGCATTCCAGTCCACTCTCCTTGGCTGCCAGCTTACATTGATGTTGTGCAAACCATTCTAGTTATACTAACAATAGCTGGACTTTCACCTTTCATTTGAAAGAAAGAGCTTTAATTTATTTAATCCACATTGCTACAAAATCTAATTATGTAGAATATTTTGGTGTATTCTGGTTTTAGGTAATTTCAGGGCTTCATTCATATAGGCTATTTGTAATGTGTCTTGGGGTCAGTGGTAATTCAGTTCCCTTTTTTACTGTGCAGTGACTCTGATAGTCATCATGGTGTCCTTGGATCTGCTCTTTCAGTGTTTCATCAGAGATAATCATGTTCTTTCTAATCTTACTAAACATTTTGTTGATATATTTAAAAAACATATATTTAACTGTTTATTTTGAAATAACTTTTGACTTAGGAAAGTTGTAAAATTAGTACAGAAGCTTTTTTTACACTCTTCATCCAACTTCTCTTACTGCTAACATTTTACATAAACATAGTACAATGGTCAAAGCCAGGAAATTAGCATTATTACTAACTATACCCCTTATTGAAGCTTCCCCAGTTTTTCACTGTCTTTTTTTCTGTTCAAAGTCCTATTCAAAGTCCCACGTTGTTAATTTAGTGTTATGTGTTCTTAGTCTCCTCCAGCCTTTAGTAGTACTTTTATTTATCCTTGTCCTTCATGACTTTGACGTTTTTGATGAGTTCTGGTCAGTTATTTTATAGAGTTTGAATTCGTTTGATGGTTTCTCATAGATTGGCAGTAATATTGTAGAAGTGCTGTTGTGTCCTGTTCGGTGCATCATGTTGGGGATTAGCGATGTTGATTTATTATTGATGTTATCCTTAGTTCACTTGGTTATGGTGGTAACTGCTGGGTTTCTTCACTGAAAAGTTACTGTCTTTCCTTTTGTAATTGATAAATATTTTAGAGGGAGCTACATTGAGACTAATCTTGTTTTTCTCCAACTTTTTAGCCACAAATTTTATTATTTTTTAATATGGTTTTTACCTAATGATGATTTTCTATTTCCCTAATTCCTTCTACATTTATTTTTTATTAAAAATTATTTATTTATTTATTTTTAGAAGGGAAGGGAGGGGGAGAAAGGGAGAGAAACAGCAATGTGTGAGAGAAGCATTGATTGGTTTCCTCCTGCATGTGCCTCAACTGGGGACCAGGCCCACAACCCAGGCATGTGCCCTGACTAGGAATCGAACTGGAGACCTCCGCTCTGGAGGATGATGCCGCACCAACTGAGCCACACCAGTCAGGGTTCATTCATTCTGCATTTATTAATTGCGATTCTGTTAAGGAACAGCTGTTTGTTCTCTACCATTATTTGTTTATTTGATTATTTATATTAATATGGACAGTAGGTATTTAGTCCATGAGATATAATGCAACACTGTCATTATTTATTTTATAGTTTAATTTGTTGCAGCTTTGGCTATTAGGAGATTGTTCACATTGGTTATTGTGTCCTTTAAACATGCCTCCATTTTTCTGAGCATTTCTTTACTTTCTAGCACCACCAGATATTACAGGATCATCTTTTATTTCCCTTTCCTAGCCCTCGAATCAGTCACTCTCCAGGGAACCCTGGTTCCTTTTACTGAAGAATGGTGTTTAGAAATCAAGATCTGGACGCTAGGTGTGCATACTGCTACTGGAGTGTCATTGCCTCTGGGCCCTCTCAGCAGGCAGAACTAGGAAGGATATATGTGTAAAAACCCACTCATACACATCTATATTTCTGTCTCTGTGTATCTCTCTCACATATGCATGAATGCACACTAACATATGTAATACATATACATGCATGTACATACATATATGTTATGAGTTCATTCTGATACCTTCCAGTTCTAATCTAACACTATAGATTTATTTAACCTTCTTTAATTTTAATTCCTTTCTCCCTGCATTCATTATTCACAATACATTTATTGCACTTATTTGTGTAATTTTAGTATATACCTAGTTTCAAATTGTTAACTCATGACCCTGTGAGAATACTGTAATCTACTAACTTCCACATGACTTCATGTACAGAGGAATGAACACATTTTGAAATTATTTTTACACATTTCCTTTATATAAACAACAAACATGCGAGAAGACTCATGTCATTAGACCAAAATATACTATCCATTTTGAGCAATTAGAATTTGATCTTAAGTAAAATCCAGAGACAGTTGTTTGTAGTTACCTCTTCATATGATTTAATAATATTTAGTATCTTGGTTTGAATTCCAAGTAATTTTAATTCATTGGAAAGTAAAAGTTTTCTATAGCTTAGTTCCATTTGTCATAAATAACTCATTTGCATTATGAAAAAATACTGACATAAGGATTTGATTTAATTTCTAATGCTTCAAAATCTTTTAAGTGTTAGGCTTAGCAGAACCCTTAATTGTATAACACTATCAAATCATGTTTTACTGAATCTTATACTATATCTGTTCTTCCTTCTAGAGTATCAGTAGAAATAAGGATATTATGAAGATTGGTTGCTCACTGTCTGAAGTTTGTCCTCGTGCCAATTCAGTTTTTGGGAATCTCGATCCAAAGAAGGTGAGCCATATTCTTGGATATAATTATGCCATCTGTTGCGTTAATCTTTTCTATATCTTAAATTTTACAGTTTTTGAAAAAAATTTTTGAAATATTTTTTATAATTGAAAGGAAGAGGCAACATTTTTTATGTTTGAAAGGAAGAGGCAAAATGTTTTATATTTTAAAGGAAGAGGCAAAATTTTAGAGTATGTATATACTATAGTTACAGTAAGTTTATTGTTTCAAAAGTGCTTATGGACTTTCTTCTATGTACCAGGCACTGTGTTAAGCATTGAGCATACATTGGTGAACAAAACAGAGTCCTTGTGTGGAATTTAAGGAGGCACTTATGCAAGTGCAAGATTGGTACCTTTTGTGTGCTGGGCGCCTTGATTGTCTTACCCAGCTCCAAACCCTGGATATTTAAATGGAGGTAGTAGAGCCCCGCATTTTGATATGGAATTAGATTCAAAATAGTGTATGTATAATGAGCCCATTTGTGTAAATAAAAATGTATAAACATATCCTAGTGTACATGGAACATTATTGTAAATGTAAAATTATTTTCAGGAGGTGCATGTTGAAGAGGGTTGGGAAGGAAATCTTATTCTTTACCCTTTTCTATATACTTTGATTTTCTTCTAATAATGTGCCTCTATCAGTTTTAAAATAATTAAAACCCAGTGGCATATGAAAAAATGTGTAAAAGAAATTTAGAAGGAAGGGAGCAGTGTAGCTTGAAATTTAACATCAGAATGGATAAGGTAGTGCAATTTGTAAAGTTTTTAGGGTATTTTTTAAAAGCATCTTTGTAGTTCAATGACTATGTTTAATAGTGTTTAAAATTAAGACATACCTGCTTTTTCTCCATTGAATACCAAGTAAATTACTTGCTTAAAGAAAAATTCAAACAAGTTTCAGTAATAGACTTCTTATAAATGATTACTCAGTCATCTCCGATTACCATGAATGGATTATACTTTGTAAATTTTCCTTAGCGATTGACGGGTTCTTTTTCTCTCACCATGTAGGCAGGCATGGGCTTTAAATAGTTGAATTGTAAGAGAAGCTTGGGACTAGGTACAATGTGGCTGTGTTCTAAAAACAAGTATATCTGTTTGGGATGGACCTATATTTAACTTCAGGTTCATGAGTTCGGTTGGGTCCCAGCTCTATTTCTGAATACAAGTCCCCATTCTTACCTAGACTGGGTTGCAATGATGTACTACTTCTGCCGCTTGCCTTATTCTAATTGTTTATTTTATTAGCATATGATTACAAAGTTTTAACTAAAGATAATGTGATATTTTGTAGAGTTTGAAATTGGGAAGTGCTACAGATTATCAGCTATTTTTGCTACTTAATCTGGTTTGCTTGCTGACAAGTGTAGAAAGATGTTTGGGAGAGGGCACCATGCTGGCATCACGCCCCCATGCCGTTGTGCTCTCCCTTGCCTTCCAATTGAATGTTAGCCAAGGGAAAGTGCTGATTGAACACTCTTACTGTTTGTAGCATTTGCTTTGTTCGATATTTGTTTGTGCTTTTGAATTGATTTGTACTTTACTGCTTTGGGAAATTGAGGATTTTAAGTTTTACACTCTGTATTCCTTTTGCTTTAAAATCTGTGAATTTGTTATAGTTCAGAGTGATATGCTTAAAATTAATTTGACACTGTCACTTAAAACCTTATGCCCTTTTGAGACATTTTCCCCCTAATGGGTCTCTTCCCCCCAAGAAATTTGAACACCACAGATATACTGTATATCTGTTTAGGTTTTCAGATAGGGTTGAACTTTGGAGGGTTACAAACCATTGTAATATCTACAATGCCTCTCCATCCACTAAGACTCAGTTTTTACTTCCTTGGGGATTTTTTTCCCAATTGAGAATGAAGGATTTAAAGTGGTTATCAGCCTGTGGTGGTTTTGTATTCCCCACTCCCAGGAGACACTTGGCTGTGTGTGGAGACCTTTTTGGTTGTCACAGCTGGAGGGAGTGTACTGGTATGTTGTAGGTCGAGGCGAGAGGCATGTTGCTAAACATCCTGCGATGGGCAGGACGACCAACGCCCCTCCACCCCTAGCCCTACAAAGAACGGTCTTGTCAGTGGTGCTGAGGTTGAGAAGTTGACATGCACTATGTAAATTTTTCTCTTTGTTTATTAAATTAAAATATTAATTAAAAATAAATGAAAGTTTGGTATTAAGGATATTTCAGATTTTATTTTATCCACTTAATAGCCTTAAACTCCTAATATACAAAGTAAAAAGTAAAAAACCTTTCCCGGCTGCTAGGACATATGGATCCCACCATAGCTGAGAATTTGACTTAAGTGCCATGTGCTTGGAATGTTTCCGTTTTAAGAACAATTAATTGTATCAGTTACGTCTTCATTCATTAAAACAGCATGATTTCAAGTATAATGCTTGTGTCTTTTTTTAAAACTAAAATATAGTTGACATACAATATAATATTAATTTCAGATATACAACATAGCCATTCAACATTTGTATTGCTTATGAAGTGATCACTGCAATTAAGTCTAGTAACTGTCACTATATAAAGTTACTATAATATTATTGACTATATTTCCTATGGTGTACTTCCCATCCCCATGACTTGGTTATTTTATAACTGGAAGTTTGTACTTCTGAGTCCTCCTCACCCTTTTTGCCCATGTCCCCTCATCTCACAACGAACTGTCAGCTTGTTCTCTATATCTCTGAGTCTGTTCCTGGTTTATTTGTTCATTTGGATATTTAGATTCCACATATAAGTGAAATCACACGTAATTTGTCTCAGACTTATTTTATTTGGCATAATACCCTCTAGGTTCATTCATGTTGTTGTAAATGGCAAGATTTCATTCTTCTATATGGCTCAGTAATACTCCATTGTATGTATGTGCCACATCTTCTGTACCTATTCATGTATTGATGGACACCTAGGTTGGTTCCATACAGTATTGGCTGTGCTAAATAATACTGCAGTGAACATGGTGCATATATCCTCAAATCTGGAAACACTAATTTGTGGCACCTTTTTGAATGGTCTGTTTTTTATCTTTCCTCCCCCTCCCCCCTTTTTAGTGGAGGGGTAGAAGAATGTAATAACCTCTGTAGTCAGATTGCTTTGGTTTGAATCCTGGTTCTGCTACTTATTAGGTTATGACTTTAGGTGTTTAATGGAGAAAACTTAAGTACGTGCCTCATAGGACTGTTGTAAGAATAAAATAAGATATATATAAAGTACTTACTGACACATAGTATAAGTGCTTGGTAACTGTTAACCACTATTCTGGTCTACTTAGCATGCCTTGATTCATTAAAATTCCAAATAATTTTGCTTTCTTTTTCTCTTTATAGATTTATGGTGGATTATTTTCTGAAGATAAATGTTGGTACAGATGCAAAGTACTGAAAATCATCAGTGATGAAAAGGCAGGAATAAGTGTTCAGTTTTTTTCCCCCGAGGAATATTTATTCTGGTTCTCAAATTTGATGCTTATTTATTCCTTCATTGCTTATTCATACTAGTAACAAAATCTGGTTCAGTGAACTTATTAATTGATTAAAACATGTTTTGCTTAAAAAAATCCAGGTCAGATTCAGGAATATTCTTCCGAATTTAAGCTGTCATGTGTATAATCACTCCAGATTGTCCAAGAATAAGTTTTGGTGACTAATTGGTTTTTTGTACCTCAGTTCTTAATAATTATGTTTGATTCTTGCTGAGCAACTTTTAAAAGCTCATTCTATTAAGACTGAGTAGGAAAATAACATTTTATTGACCCTGAAGTTAGGTTTGTCTTTCACTTAGTTGATGTGCATATTGTTAATAATGAAGATTGGCTTGCAGCTTTCTCCTCCCTTGGTTAAGTGTGGTGAATTTTCTTTGTGTTTAGCTATTTTATTTTTGAATTTGTGGGAGATATTTAATGGGATTTGTGGAGCAGAGATTCTGAATAGCCGTTTGGTGGTAACTGCATTCCACCTTGCAAGCTGTATGGAAGCATCTCTGTAGGCTTTCCTTTACTGTTTGATTCAATGGCAGTTTCCCAGGATTTAAAATATTTTATAATATCTATATTTTATAAATATATTTCTTGGTGTAATAAGGAGATGCTCAGATGAAACAATTTGAGTAATGTTCCAACTTTAGTTTTTTTAAAAAAACCTCATGTTTTATTACTCTCAAAGATAATGGTTTATCTTAATGAAATAGTCCTTTTTAATAGACCTTTTCCCCATAATTTGACAACTGGAGATGATATTTTGCAGTTGCTTTTGATTTGAATTTAATTTTTTAAATTATGGGGCAAGATGTGATAAACTTTTTCTTTTTAAACAGATACGGAACTTGAGGTGAAGGTGAATTATTCATTTCCAAGGTCTAATAGCTGGAGTATGGTTAATTTTTAAAAAGATTTTATTTTTATTTTTTATTTTTTTAGAGAGAGGGGAAGGGAGGTAGAAAGAGAGAGAGAGAAGCATGGATGTGAGAGAGAAATTGATCAGTTGCTTCTTGCACACCTCCAGCCAGGGACCTGGCTCACAACCCAGGCATGTGCCCTGACTGGGAATCAAACTGGTGACCTTTTGGTTTGCAGGACAATGCTCAACCTACTGAGCCATGCCAGTCAGGAATTTAATACCAGCAGTTTAAAAAAAACCCAAAATGAGAAATGGTACTGTTGGAACTAGTACTGTTTGGTACCAAATATAGAAATCACTGGGTTCTCATGGATTATGGATTTTTTCTTATTTTGAGGATATTGTTGGAGCTCTTGTTTGTCAGTTTGAGGTAAAATGCTATCTTGATTTGTAAGTAATTGATAGAAAGCAGCAAATTGGTGGTTTCTTTGAGATATTTAATCTTAATTCCATATTAGTATTTGTTTCATCTTTTTCCTCCAGTGTTTGGTGAGATACATCGACTATGGAAATACTGAAATTCTAAATCGATCTGATATAGTTGAGATTCCTTTGGATCTGCAATTTTCTAGTGTTGCCAAAAAGTATAGACTTTGGGGACTACAGATTCCTTCTGGCCAAGAAGTTACCCAGTTTGATCAGGCAAGTAACAGATTTTAAATATTTTTTTTGTTACTGGAAGTAAAACCATGTGCTTGAAACAAAATATAAGTGTAGTTAAATTTCACTAATTTTCTTTAATATAAAAGTCTGTATAAATAAGTGAAAAATATGAATTATAGAATAATTCAAAAGCAATTATATAATAATATGTGCTCACCTTTGGCTAGGTAAACATCTTGCTATTCATATAAAAGTGGTATATATGTGTATAATTTATATAATAAATAAAAATAGTTTCTACTGCTCTGAAAGCTTAAAAAGAGAGTCTCTTATGTGTTGGAGAAAATGATGAATATAATTATTCCGTTGTCTTTGACTTTTGAGAGAGTACTTAAGTAAACATGATCTTTAACCTAGTCCTGACCATAAATATCACACATTTGAAATTAGTGGAGTTGTAAAATAATCAGATTTTATTATTTTGACAGAGGCTTATACTGTTTGATGTGGTAATTGGCAGTGATGTTCTGCTCATCTAGATTATAGTTTGTATTAATTTCCATTAAATTTTGGGTTAGCAATCTAATTTTAGAAGACACCTGATAATTTCAGAGGTAGCCTTACAATTTAATTAAATTGTATTCCAGGTTCAGGGTTCTGTCTTGGTGATTAGAGTATATTAAAGTAATTTTAGGAGATTTGATATCCTCGAGTTGTAAGCAGGTTCTTATTAAAGTTAAATCTCAAGATATCTTCCAATTCGAAATACGTTTTGTGTATATCTGTGCTTAGTGCACAGGATGGATAATCAATAATTAAAAGTTAGCAAGTACATAATTACTTATATGGCTTCTCATGCCAGTTGTACAAGTGTTACGCCCTTAAATAAAATTCAGTTTAAGAGGGTTTTGAATTTAGGAATTTCTAACATCTCATATTCTGTAATTTCAGTTTGTTGATTTAAAAAAAAAGTTGATATTTTGTGGTTTTAGTTTCTGCCTTTTGTTCCAGCTTTTTCCTGTCTTTAAAACCAGGGTACCTAATTCTGCCTTTAAAATATTTTAAAAATTTTGTTGAATTGTAGTGCCTTTTCTAGGTACCAGAATTTATTTTTATGTGCTATAGCTTCTGAGGACACCATTATATTTGGTTGGGGCCAAAATGGTCAACATAGTTTGGTTGGCATAAAAAACTTATTTGAGGGTATTTAATTGATACATATTTAAAAATTTATAAGTATGGGTGCCTATACAGATATTAGCTCTACTTCAGCAAGTGTGTAATTGGAATATATTCATGCACATGTGAAAGGATATTTGCATAACAAGGTAAGACCACTTTTATAGAGATTTGAGAATGAATAAATATGATTGTTGGAAAAACTGGGTGGAAACAAATAAGTGAAGAAAAACATGTTGTAGCTGGTTTATGTCCTTTTCCCCTGTCTTTCTTAGGGCAGAACCTTTTTGGGGAGCTTGATTTTTGAAAAGGAAATAAAAATGAGAATTAAAGCAACCTATCAAGATGGGACATTGATTGCTCAGGCCGAGTATGGCACTGTGGATATAGGGGAAGAGGTGGCTAAGAAAGGATTTGCAGAAAAATGCAAACTCAATTCCAGCACTAACACATGTGAGGAAAAATTGGATCCTGGTCCGCTTTCTCTCAGGAACCTCAAAGGCCCCATTCCTTTGTGGGGACATAGATCAAACCAGTCATCCTTCAACAGGTCCAAGGGGCGATTAAGTGGGAGGCAGACTCTTGACTTAAAGGATGAAAATGATGCAAGAAATCATGTGACATTTCCAAAGTAAGTGTGTGGTATGGTTTTTAGTTTTACCTATTTTAAATTCATGGTAGGAGCGCTTGTCGTTGGCTTATGTTTTGGGGGTCCTCAACTATGTCAGTGATTTTAAGTAATGATACTAATTATTTCTGTTTTCTCAAGCATGTATTACTGTTTTCTTCTTTAGTAGGAATGCTTTCATTAAAAGCCATTTTGAAAGAAAAATCATCCCTGCATTGTTTAAAGTTCATATACCAACTCTTCATGCCAACTCTTTTTAAAAATTCTTTAAGAATTTTTTTTCAGTTACATCTGACAGTCAACATTATTTTGTATTAGTTTCAGGTGTACACCATGGTTAGACAATCTTAATGGTGGTCCCCCTGATATTTCCACTGACATCGTACATGGTTACTATATATAATATTATTGAGTATATTTCCTATGCTGTACTTCACATCTCCATGACTATTTTGTAACTACCAATTTGTACTTCCTAATCCCTTCACCTTTAGTCACCAGTCCCCAAAACTCCTTCCCCTCTGGCAACCTTCAGCCTGTTCTCTGTTTCTGTGAGTCTGTTTCAGTTTTGTTTGTTCATTTGTTTTGTTTTTTAGATTCAATTGTTGATACAGATTTTGTTCTTTAGATTCCATATATAAGGGAAATCATATAGTGTTTGTCTTCCTCTGGCCGACATGTTTCATTTAACATGCTACCCTCTAGGTCCATCCATGCTGTCGCGAACAATAAACTTTCATTCTTTTATTTTTATGACCGAGTAATATTCCGTTGCATATATGTACCACAGCTTTTACAATCTACTCTTTTACTGGGATGAGGAGGGCAAAGGGGGAAAAATTGGTATAACTGTAATAGAATAACAACAAAATATAAAAAAACCCACCTTTTTTATTGATGGGCACTTGGGTTGCTTCCATATCTTGGCTATTGTAAATACTGCTGCAGTGAACATAGGGGTGCATAAAGTCTTTTGGATTAGTGTTTTGGGTTTATGTACCCAGAAGTGGATGCTGGGTTATAAGCATGCCAGCTCTCTTGAATACATTTATCACAAATAGAATCTACCCCTACATCTGAATTATTCAGGGAGAGCTAGAATTTCAAACAAGCTTTGAAGTTTTTCCTCTGGCTTTAGAAATGTTTTAATGAGTTTCAGGAAATTGCCTTTCTTTTTATCAAAAGAGAGGCTCTGTGAAAACTTATTGTGATGGAATTTGATTATTACAAAAGGAGTTCAATTTTTAGATAATTTTGAATCATAAATTGAAGCAGAAAGCCACATTTGATGTTCATAACTACCAAACCTTTCTGTATCATGACCTAAGTCATGATGCCATATGTTAGATGATGTAGCTGTTTGTTGGAATTTTATTAGTGCTTTAGGAACTAAACTGTCAAATGGAGTGGGGGTGATGGGGAGGGGGGACTGGAAGAAACTGATACAGAGTGCTTTTCCCTGTCTTTGCTGGAGTCGATATTGCTTTGAGGAAGTTGGAATATATTTTCTTTGAGAGTTGGAAGCGGTTTCTGAAGTATGACTTCAGTTATAAAATCTAGTTTGCCTGAAAATGCGTTTTACTGTTGAAGTATGTCAAGGCTTTAGATTACTTTCCACAAGTAACTTTAAGATATATTATGGTATAAAAAGCCTAAGATAATTTAGATTTCTAATCTCTGTCAGCCTTCCACAGCTTGGTTTTTAAAATGAGTGAATTTGTTTTTCACAGGGAATGTTTGGTTATTGGTGACTTTAATTTAGGATCTAATGTCAGCCTGGCAAAAATTAAGCAGGACCAGAAACTGATTGAAGAAAATGAAAAGCTTAAAACAGAGAGGGAGGTTCTTCTTGAAAGTTACGCTGCATTAGAATGGAAATCAGAGCAGGCTGCCCAGGACCTGCAGGTATGGTATGTTCAGTGGCTTAAGTAAGGCAGAGTGACCAACTGGGAAATCCGTGTATTCATCTGCTCTTACTTGTGAAATGTTTTGTCACTTTTCCTTTCCCTCCCTTCCTCTCTTCTCTCTGTCATTCTCTCCTCCTTACCTTATATTTGTTTATAGATGATTTTTTATACTCCAAACTAATCATCTTTGGATTTCATTGGATGTTTAAAAGATTAATAATTTTTCATTTACATTTCTTATGTTCTCTCAAAAAACTTTTAACTATGGAAATTTTCAAACAATCCAAAAAGAGAGAAGTTAATAGTTTGTGTACTCATGACCTATTAAAAAAAATACTTTATTTATTTATTTTTAGAGATTTTATTTATTTTTATTTATTAAAGAGAGGGAGAGAAACATCAATGTGTGAGAGAAACATCCATTGGGCCTCTCTCACGCCCCCAGCCGGGGACCTAGCCCACAACCCAGGCATGTGCCCTGACTGTGACGCGAACCAGAGACCTTTTGGTTTACAGGCCAGCTCCCAATCCACTGAGACACTCCAGCCAGGGCCCTACAATTGATTTTTGACACTAAATATCACGAGTTATCCTAGACACCACCAGTTAAAAGACTCAGTCTTAAAAGACCCTACTCCAAACACCAGCTGTATAGGTCAGGTCCCAAGGCTACCCCCTCTTCTGCCTGGCTGACTATAAATTTGAGAGATCCTATGGTTACACCTCACCCCTTTCAATAATTTGTTAAAACAACTCATAGAACCCAGGAAGGTGCTATACTTATGGTTATAGCTCTATTATAAAGGTTATAACTCAGGAACAGCCAAGTAAAAGGAAGAGGTGCATAGGGGCGTGATGAGACGTGGTGGAGGTGGGGCAGGGGCAAGGGAAGGGCTGCCTCTTGCTTGCTGCTCTCCCAGCATGTGGATTTGTTCACCAGTCTGCGAGTTCCCCAAAACTTCATGCCAGTTTTTTTTTGTTTTTTTTTTTAAATCAAGGCTTCCCTACATAATCACGATTAAGTCATTGACCATTGGTAATTTGACTTAATCTTTAGCCCTTAAATCCATATGTGACATTCTCCAGGGACCCCTGCCTCATAAATCAACAAGTCTCGGGTTCTATACATTGTAACTAGTTCTGTAGCCAGAGATATCCTGCTAAGAGCATTTCAGAGATACAGTCTCTTCTTAGAAAGTAGTTTGTTTTTTTTAGGGGTCTAGTTGCCAAGGAGGTTAGACTAGTCACTTGCCTTTAACTTTTCTCTGAGGTGTTCCCGTGTACCCTTCCATGAAGAGGATAAATGGATTACAGGTCATCTGCTTTACGTATGGAAGATATAAAACATTTCCTTCAACCCCAGAAAGTTCCTTGGTGCCTCTTTCTAGCTTTTCCTCTCTTCCACTCAGGGCAACCACTATTTTGATTTATATCATCATAATTTAGTTTTTCTGGTCCTATACTTTATAAAAATGGAATCCTCTGACACATTCTGTTGTGTCTGGCTTCATTCACTTAACATAATGTCTGTGAGATTTATGTTGTGTATGTCAGTAGTTTGTCTGTTTTTATTGCTGAGTAGTATTCCATTGTGTCAGTATAACATAGTATGTTTACTCATTCTTTCATTGGTCATCATTTAGGTTGTTTCCAGTTTTTGGCCATTATGAATTAAGCCACCGTGGATGTTCTTGTACAAGTTTTTTTGTGGCCATATGATTCACATATCCTGGTTTAGAGAGGTCCTTTCCTCAGCCATGTTCAGCCTGTTGATAAGCCTGTTAAAATATTGCTCATTTCTGCTACGGTGTTTTTGATCTCTATCATTTCTTAGAACTTCCTTCTCTGCTCACATTGCTCATCTGTTTTTGCACGCCGTCTGCTTTATCCATTAGAGCATTTACCATATTAATTACACCATGTTTTAAATTCCTGGTCTGATTCTTATGCTTGCTTTGTCTTTTCCAGCTGTGGTTTTTTTCTTTTTTAAATCTTTTAACATGTCTTTTAATTTTTTCTTGCTAGCCAGGCATGATGTGCTAGATAAAAGCAACTGTTATAATTAGGCTTTTAGTAATATGGTGATAAGGTATGGCAGGGAGGAGAAATGTTTTATAGTCCTAGAAGACTGAGAAGGCTTCAGTCTTCTAGTGAGCCTGTGCCTCTGAGGGTCAGTGAACTTCCCACATGCTTCTCATTCCCATCTAAACCCCTTTAGGTAGGACAGATGGCTACAGTAGGCTGGAGTTGGTTATTTCCCTTACCCCAGGTTAGGTAGGCTTTGTTTAAATAAGTTTTCCCTGAGGGCAGGTCTTGTTAAGAAGTGCAGAATGGTCTGGCATATCTCAAAATGGTTTCTTTTCCCCTCCCTGGCTGGAAGCTTGAGGGGATTTTCCTCTGATTTTTATGGTGAGAACCTGGTAGAGACCCAGGAGATAAACTTGCAAAAATATGGGGACTAGGGAGGAATGAGTTGTCAATTTCAGTTTAATTTCCCTGCTCCAGATGGTTCCCTCAGAGGTTGCTGCTCCAGTAAGTTATGATTTGCACTTTTTTGCCTGTCTGTGTCTCTAATTTGGGGGCAGTGGTTTGTCCTATGACTTCACCTCTCTTATGGATGGATATAAGAAGAGTTGACTTTTCAGTTTGTTCGACTTTTTACTTGTTAGGATGGAGTGGTAGCTTCTTACGTGCAGAACTGGAAACCAGAAGTCCTTAATGTTCAAAAAACTAGTTTTTGGCTCTTGAACTTTTTCTTTATTGTTTATCTCTTTTCTACTTTTTTGATTTCTTTATGATTTTCTTCCTTCTACTTAAGTTTAATTTGTTCTAGCTTCTTTAGATGAAAATTCATAGCATTGTTCTTTAATCCTTTGTTCTTTAATAATATTTAAAGATACTTCCCTTTAAGCATTGCTTTATTTATATCCCATAACTTTGATGTTATATTTTTGTTATTTAATTAAACTTGTTTTAAAAATTCCCCTTTTGGATTTTTTTTTTAATCATTAGCTGTTCTGAAGTGTGTTGCCTGATTTTTACATATTTGGAGATTTTTTTCCCCCAGTATATTTTTATCACTTTTAAATTTAGTTTTCTTGGTATCAGAGAGTATACTCTGTGTGGTTTCAGTTCTTTTTAAAGGAGTTTTCCTTATTGTTTTATTACCCAGTATATGGTTTGCCTTTGGAAATGTTCCATGTACTTGAAAAACTAATGTGTATTCTATATTTGTTGGGCGGAGTGTTTTATAAATGTTAGGTTGAATTGGTGGAGAGTGTTGTCTAAGTCTTTTGTAAACGATTGATTTTGTGTTCACTTGTTCCGTTAGTTACTGAACAAAGGATTGTTGAAATCTCCAAATATTGCTGTGGTTTTGTCTAGTTCTTCCTTTTGTTCTGTTAGATTTTACTTTGTGATTTTTAATATCTGTTATTAGGTTCGTCTACACTTAGAATTATTGTATCTTCTCGATGAATTGTTTTATCTTCTTGATGAATACTGGGTTCATGGTGATGAACTTCTTTAGCTTTTTCTTGTCTGGGAAGCTCGTTATATGTCCTTTGATTCTAAATGATAGCTGGGTAGCGTAATCTTGGTTGTAGGTCTTTGCTTTTTTCACTTTGAACATTTTTTACCACTCCCTTCTGGCCTGTAAAGTTTCTTTTCGGAAATCAGCTGATGATCTTATGGGAACTTCCTTGTGGGTAACTAACTGCTTTTCTTCTGCTGCTTTTAGAATTCTTTGTCTTTAATCACAGGCATTTTAATTATGATGTGTCTTGGTGTGGGCCTCTTCGGGTTCATCTTGTTTGGGACCTTCTGTGCTTCCTGGACTTGAATGTCTATGAGGTCCTGGTTTTCTTCCCTTCACTGTTGGTTTCACTGTGTATTTTTCTTTATTTCACTTTGCATAGCCTTCACTTTTTCCTCTATTTTGTGACCATACTCAACCATTTCTGTGAGTATCCTGATTACCAGTGTTTTGAACTCTGAGTCTGACAAGTTGGCTATCTCTTCATGGCTTAGTTCTACTTTTGGAGCTTTGATCTGTTCTTTTGTTTGGGCCACATTTTTTTGTCTCTGGTGTGCCTGTTACCTTATAGGGGGTGGAGTTGTAGGTATTTGCCAGGGTAGGGCAACCCACATGCTGCTTTGTGGTGCTGTATGTTGGGGAGGGGTCCGAGAGGGAACAATGCCACTTAACCCTGTGCAAATTGTCCCAGTGTCACTTCCCCTGCTACTCATAAGCAAATTGGCCCTTTTGGTGCTGGTTCCTGGGTGGGTGGGTTTGTGTATGTTCTAGGACCCTGTGGGCTCCTCCAACAAACTCCTATGGGACTGGGAGTTTCTCCCAGTGCTGCAGCCCCCACAGATTTTTACAGCCAGAGGTTTTGAGGCTTTCTTTTCCCACACTGGAACCCTGGGTTGTGTGGTCTGTCTCACTTCCTTGTTGTTCTTCCCAGTGTATCTGCATGTAAATGTGGGACTGCATGGTCTGCCAGCTGCCGTCTTGCCCACCTGGTCCTCCAGCGGCTGTCTTGCTGTGTCCCCTCCACCCTGGCTGCCCATCTCCTCCCCTCTTCCCAGTCTGGATTAATATTTCCCCTTTAATTCCTTGGTTGTTGGGCGTCCATACCGTTCAATTTTCTGGCAGTTCTGGTGTTTTTTAGTTTTTAAATTTGTATTGTCCTTCTTTTGGTTGTACGAGAGAGCAAAGTGTATCTACCTACACTTCCATCTTGGCCCTGTGCCACACTTTTATTTGCGCTGCACTCATTGCCTTGTCTCCAAAAGCCTTCTGAATTATCTGAATAGCTTCTGCTGAGGAATGTTCAAGCTTAACACAAAATCTGATGTAGATTCATTGTTCTACCTGCTCCTTCATTTTGACTGTGAGAACCACATGGTGCACATGCTCAGTCAACAGTGTCTACCATCCCCACTGACTAGTACAGTGAAGTCATCATTGTTCATGCATGCACATTCCAGTCCACTCTCCTTGGCTGCCAGGTTACATCAATGGCGTGCAAACCATTCTCGTTGTATTAATTAAGGCTGGACTTTTTCCAGACAGGCCTCATGTTTCCTTCACCAAGTTAGGGAGGTTTTCTCTCATTATTTTTTCAAATATGTTTTCAGTTTCTTTCTTTCTCTCTCTCTTTTTTTAAAAGATTTTATTTATTTTATTTTTAGACAGAGGGGAAGGGAGGGAGAAAGAGGAAGAGAATCATCAATGTGTGGTTACCTCTCACATGCCCCCTGCGGGGGACCTGGCCTGCAAACCAGGCATGTGCCCTGACTGGGGAATCGAACCAGTGATACTTTGGTTCCCAGGCTGATGCTCGAACCACTGAGCTACATCAGCTAGGGGTTCTGTTACTTTCTCTTTTGCTTCCGCCACCTCCAGTGCAAATGTTGGTATGCTTGAAATTGTCCCAGAGGCTCCGTACACTATGCTCATTATTTTTGGATTCTTTTTTTTTTTCTAATCTGATTGGGTGTTTTATCCTTTCTTATATTCCAAATTGGTGTTTTGATTCTTGGCTTCATTTACTTTACTGTTGATTCTCTGTAAATTATTCTTCATGTCAGTTAGTGTATTCTTTATTTCTGACTGGTCCTTTTTCATGCTGTTGAGGTTCTCATTAAGTTCACTGAGCATCTTTATAACTCATGCTTTGAAATCTGCATCTTGTAGATTGCTTGTCTCCATTTTATTTAGTTTTTTTCCTGGAGTTCCATGTTTTTAATTTAGTCCACGTAGCCTCCCTGTGTTTATGTCTACATATTAGGCATAGCTGCTGTGTCTCCCAGGCTTGGTAGAGTGGCCTAATGTAGTAGGTGTTCTGTAGGGTTCAGTGGCACAGCCGCCCTGCTCACCCTAGCTGGACTCTCCAGGTCTGCCCGCTGTGTGGGCTGTGTACCCTCTTCTGTTTCACCTGACCCCTGATTGCTGTTGGCACGTCAGTGGGAGGGATTTGCCCCCAGGCCAATCAGCTGCAAGGACTGACTTGACCACCAACCACTGACTTCTGTTCACTGTGGAGGATCAGCTCTGCAGGGGTCTACACCATAGATCAGGACTTACTGCAGCAGGGCTGTGGTGCATGTTGAGTCCACTTCTTGAGTGTGTCACTTGTGGAGGTGGTGCTTTGACATGGTCTGAAGCTGTCCACTGGGGGCACTGGCTCTGGGGCCTCCCAGCAGTTGCAGGCCAAGGTCAGCTGCTGCTTGTGTTCTGCCTGGGGCCACCTGGCATGAGCTACAAAGTGATTTGCAGATGGCTGCCACCTGTGCTGGGCTTGGAGGTGCCCAGGCAATGCTAAGCTGAAAACTGGGCCTGGCTGCTGCAAGTGGCAGGCCCGGGACCACTTAATGAGAGGTACGAGGCATGCTGCGGCCAGGTGCTGCGTGTTTGAGAGGTTTTAGGAAAATCTGAAGCGTGAGCCAAGATAGCCAACATAGTCCTGTATCTTTTTAAGGACCCAAGGGTATGTCTGTTGATTTTGGAGAATGAGGTAGGGGTTGGGGTGGGTGGAGAGAGAGAGAAAGAGAGAAACATTTATGTGAGAAACATTTATGATTGCCTCCTGCATAGCTGGGAGGGGTGGGGTGCAGGGCCTCAGGGAATAGCCAGGTTGGGGCTAACAGTGTGAGCCAGGTTGATGGAGTTTCACATATTGTGCCTGCCTGCTGGCTCTGTTGGGGAGGGTTCATCAGAGGAACAGTTTGACAATTCACGTCCTCCTCACATGTCTCTGGTGCCTTTCAAGTTGCTGCCCCAGCCCTGGGACTCAGAGGGAGTGAGTTCGAATAGGTCCATCAGTGTGTCCTTTATGAGGAACTGCTGCCTGGGACTTCAGAAGCTCTCCGTCTCCTTCAGCCTTAGTTTCCACTGGTTTTTACAGCCAGAAGTTATGGGGACTTGTCTTCCTGGCACTGGAACCGTGTACTGGGGCCTGGTGGGGGGCTGGGACCCCTTGCTCCTCATGGGGGTCCTCTGCAGCTGAGGTATCCCTCCTGATTTGTGTCTGCCACGTATGGGTGTGTGGGACCAGCATCTCCAGACCCTCCTACCAGTGTCAGTAGGGCTTCTTCTACATATCCTTACTTGTAGGACTTGCATTCAGCTGGATTTCAGGCAGTTCTGAATGATGGTTGTTCTGTAGTTTAGTTGTCATTTTGATGTGGCTGTGGGAGGAGGCGAGTACTCGTTTACCTTTGCCACTATTTTGTTCTGTGTTTTAAAAGCCATACTCATTATTTGTTATCTAATTTTCAGTTTTTTGCACAAGTGGATTAATAAGTTTGACGTATGAGAAACAATCTAAGTTCACGGTTCTTTTAGATTAAAACAACTCATTTCTTCAGTACTTTATAGTTCTTACCTACATGTAATTCATTAGCAATTTGTGTTAAAAATGTACTTTTATAGAGTCTTTGGAAAGCATTAAAAACATTTTGAAAGATTAACAAGTTTTTATTTCCCGCCTCGTATTCTTAGATTTATGTAATTTTTAGAGAAATTATTCTAACAATCATAGTGGGTAGAAACAGAGTTAAGAGCAAACATCACTGATTCTTCATGGTTACCCTGCTCAACGAATGGGAGCAGAGGGCGTGAGAATACTGAGGGTAGCCTGCTATTAATAAACTTGGAGTATATGCTGGTTTCTCTATTTAACTGTGAGCATGTGAGGGCTGGAGCGCATGTTGTTTAATGATAAAAGTTCTGTGTTTATGCGTAATCGGTTTGCATTATTATTGGAATAAAATTACCAGGTCCTTATTGATGCTACAGCTCTATACATTATTTTGGATAATCATGGTAGACATATCTTTGAGAAGCCACTCAGAATCAGGGAGTGTAATCTAGCTTGGGCCAAGGAAATGATATTTTGGGGTTTTTTTGTAATGCAAAATGACATAAGGCTTTATCAGAAAACAAATTGTCATTGATAGTCATTTGGTTTCAATGAGTACCTTTTATTTCTTCTTTTAAAATCTAAGTATAAAGACATAGAGCTTGTAAAATTTTGTTTCTTTTTGTCTTCTTATTAAGATGAAATATGAGTCTAATCTGTGTGAAGGCAGAAGACTGGAATAGATTATCTTTTTTCAGATCCCAGCTAGTAGGAAAGTCAGTGTTTGTTATCTTGTGGCCTAACATTTTTGAACCTTTGAAATTTTAATTATTTCTAAAAAATGACTCAAATAACAGTAGAAATACAGTTTCCTATATGTGCCTCACTAGGCTGTGCTTGTTCTTTGTCTCAGCAAGAGAAAGCAATGACCATGGACTTGACTAAGCGTTTAGAAAGCACCCTGAAGACTCGTGTAGGTACCAGAATGAAAAACCTGGCAGCTAAGGTTGAAAGATTGAAAGAAATTAGGTATGTAAAACCATATTGTCGAGAAGGATAAGTACTTGATGCTCTCTTTAAATTGTATGCCCACCTTTATTTTGCTTTGAAATTTAATCTTTGTATTATTTAGACTTAGAAGTTAAAAATAATTATTTTTCAGTATATCCTTTCTTTCTTGAAAGTCAGGGAGTAGCAACATAACACTGTAGTAACACCATAACACTGGCAAAATGTAGTGCTTTCATCAGTGTTATGTTGTTATTACAAAGAGTTATATTGTCCCAAAGTCATCTATGAGAGTGAAATTTAAAAAATCAATACATGGGAAGCTACTATGTCCAGTTGTTTTGCTTACTGGTATTTTCAGGCCTATATGGAAACCAAAGATCTTAGTAATCTAAATCACTTAATTATATACTCTGTCTAAAGAAAGAAAAAAGTGGTCTTCATAGAGTCAGAAGAAAAGTGGTCATTATGGAGTCTGAAGAAAAGAAATTGATTAGCGAGTCTTGTGCAGAGTTTGTTCAGCATTTCTGACTTTGTATGTGAATTATGTAGGTATTTTATCTTAGTAGAGGATTGCTTTGTTATTGGTTAGGGATAATTTGTTACACTTTCCTGGAATGTGGAAAAAACAGTTCTCAAAACAACCTACCTCCCTTTTCATGCCACACACCAAACTTAAACCAGTAATTCATTTTGTCATGTGCTTTGGAACACTGAGAAGTTACTCTCAATGAATACTGTGTATTGTTCTTTGGTCCAATGAAAACTTATATTCTCCAGAGTAAATCCATCAATTGGCCTCTGGTTTGTAAGTGTGTAAATAGTTCGAGTGTTTGTTTCCTGTAGAGGCTAATCAACCTTTGATGCACTACCTAAAATTAAGTGGTAACACTGGCAAAGCTGTGCAACAGATGTTGGACCAAAGCAATCCAATATATTTCAGTCCACGTTTGAAGAAATAATGAACTACTCAAATGGTGGCAGCCTAGCTGGAAGCTAGGAAAAAGGATATGGACAGTCTTGTCAGTGGCTTGCTTCTCTGATTGCTTTTCTTTTAAAATTTTCTTTTTAAACTCTGAAAATGCTGGTTTGCTTATTAGGGTACATGGGCTGTGTGCCCGCAGTCTTGGTAAGCAAGGTTAACTAAGTCTAAAATTTGGGGAAGTATTTACAAGTCTAATTGTAGACAAGAATTGAATGTCCATTGATATCACTTAAATTCTGCACACTTTTGAAGTCCCTTTATATAAAGGTTTTTAAAAGATACTTTTTTTCTCAATCAAATATATATTTTAATTACAAGTTTGTGTCAAAGTTATTTATGATTTTATATAAAGTTTTAAAAAGTACCTCTTAATAGCGAGTTTTGTAAATAGTAACTTTAGACCATTATTATTTATGTACTTTTTCTCATACCAGCTTAAAAATTTCTTGATCTTTTCCTTTTTTCTATTTTTTTAAAAAAATAGACGTGTTAACATCAGTGTTCGTTTTGGAAATGACCTTTCAGATGCTATACAAGTGTTGGACGAAGAGTTTTTCACTGTCCCAGCTTCTTTGAATGAATTAGAGATAATTTGGGCAGAGTACAATCTGGCTCAGGAGAAGATTAAAGCTTGCCAAAATGTGGTGGGTTAAGAATTTTTTTTATTGATTTTTATGTGTTGAACATGAGGCATCTTTTGAGAAAGCAAGATTGCAGCTACTGTGATGAATGATACTTTGCATTAAATCTTCATTTTCGCAGTGTATTTATATTCATAATTTGATTCCTTTTATTGATTGTAAGGAAAGTAGGAAATAGTGATTGTGAATAAAGGGTTAAAAGAATCTTTTCCTTTTTTGCATGAGAATTTGACCTTTGGTTAATTCCCTCTCTCTGTTCCCTTGGTAATTTGATAAAATTATATTTTAGTCATGTAACTAGGCAACATTGTTACTAGGCAGAGCCCTGATTGGTGAATTGCATCTGGACTGGGAGGAGCTGTAAACTACAAATGCTTGGTGGAACTCTTGGGCCTGGGTAAACTCTGTGAGAGACCCTGAAAGCTATGCCTGCGAGAGATAGGGATACTGAGGGACCTGAGGCTCGCAAGCCGGGGGGCTCCCCCACCTGCCAGCAGAATCTTGTCTTCTGGCCTGAGTGGTCAGTCTTATGCTGCAGCTTTGGACTCTCCTTTACTATTAAATGCTGTCATAACCACTCATCGTTGAGAGGTGTTTATTTGGGGTTAGGGGAGGAGTATGAAGAATGGAATGTTTCATATGCATTCTTTATTAGGGTAGGTACAAGTCTATTCAGTTCCTCTTGCAGTTTTCTTTCTTATATTGAGCTGAGCAGAACTCTTTGTTTTTTACATAAAGATATTTGGCACAACAATCATAGCTTTCCACAGTACCTGTGAGCTCTGTACTTGGGTTTGGAACTGTCCAACCTTTAAGTATTGGTGGTCTCTGCCTTTGGGGGGTACTCTGAAGGCCTTACTCCCTATTCATACGCAGGTTGGTCAGTTAGCAACCTAACTGGCTCTGGATGAGCAAAGTGAACAGGATTACTAGGCCTCTGGAAATGTCTGGAATGTTTAATTTGGAGAAGGGTTAGATTTGGGTTAATTTACATATTAAACCCTAACTGGTCACTTCTTTTTTTCCTTTTTATTGAATTTATTGGGGTGACACTGGTTAACAAAATTATACAGGTTTCAGGTGCATAATTTCACAACACATCATCTATTCACTGTATTGTGTGTTCACCACCCCAAGTCAAGTTTCCTTCCATCACCATTTATCCCCCCCATCCCCTCCTCCACCTACCCCTACTCCCTCCCCCTGGCAATCCCCACACTGTTGTCTGTGTCCCTGAGTTTTTCTTTTGTTCCTCAATCCTTCCACCCCACCCCCCAGTCCCTCAAATCCCACTCCCATCCCTACAGTTGTTAGCCTGTCTCTCGATGAGACCCTAGTTGGTCACTTCTGATTACGGAATGAAAGAAGTGACATAAGTAATAATTTTTGAATCTCTACGAAACACTGGCAATGTTGTAGGTACTTTATAAACTTATTCTTATACTAACTTCTTAAATTATTTTTGTTAAAAATTGAATTAATTGCCATGACATTGGTTAATAAAATTACATAGGTTTCAGGTATACAATTCTATATGAGGGGGGATCCTCCCCCAAAAGCCAGAATTATCTTCTGGAGGGCAGGCCCCCTGTAGTACAGGCTTCCCCTGCTAGGCGAGTGTTCTAGGAACACATCTGTATCAGTGCACCAGCTGGTGTTGTTGCGAGAGGAAGCGTTTGGCTTCAGTGAAATTTTTTTGAAGACTCAAATGTGTTTGCCCGTTTCTTAATGGGTGATTTATGAGTGTACCTGAACATCACTGAGTGTCCCCTGTGCCACACCCTCCCTATTCACCTGTGTTGCCCCAAGTCACTTTTTTTTGTTTTCCTGGATGAAAAAAGTCTTCAAAGAGAAACGGTTGTCAGTGTGGAAGAGGCAAAACAAAAACTACAGAAGCACTAAAAGGCATCAAAATCAACGTGTTCAAAAACTGTCTTGAGCAGTGGAAGAACACCTTGATACTGCATCAAATGGAGAGAGTACTTTGAAGGTGACTAAAGTTTCAACATGTAAGAATGAATACACAATTTTTTATAAATAAATTCTGTGTTTTTGGGGTTCCCCCTCATAATACATCTGTATATTGTATTGTGTGTTCACTACCCCAAGTCACCCCTTCTCTTACACTTTTAAACTTTTTTTAAACATTTTTAAACATTTTTAACTTTTAAAATGGGCATTTTCTCCTATTTTATAAATCAGGAAATTGAAGCTCGCAGGGTTTAAGGAAATTGCTCAAGATTACATAGTTCTAAATGTTAATATGGAATATGAACACATATATAGCTGATTGCAAGGTGTGTTCTCTTTCCATTTAAACTGTAGTGCCAATGTTAAAATATTTCATAACATATTTTATGTAATAAGATAGAAAAGAACTGCATTTTAATTTTAATTTTGTTTTTGTGGCTTGAGCAGAGGAAAAGTGATTCATGACAGAGGGGCAGGGCTTTGTGTAGCTGTAGGACTTGGTATTCTAGTAGAACAAAGGTTTAAAAAAAATTTTTTTTTTAAAGCAAATATTTGTTTTTGCTACTGCTGACATTTTAGGACTTTTAGTCTTCATTGTTCTAAAGTTCATTCGATAGCTGAAGAGTGATTATTGAATAAATATAGAGTCATTATTGCCACTCAGAGTTGACATTTTATTTTCCTTACTGTACTTAATGTAGATTTTCGTATTGTTATTTTAATTTATGTATTTTGCACAGTTTCTTAACTTGATTGCTATGTATATTTTTGGTGAAAGAGATTGTTTTCTTTTGTCTTTACAAAACAAAATGGTCTGTCGAGCTTTACCAAAAAAGCATCTTCTAAAATTCAAGCTTTTAAGTGTATGTGTTAGACACTGTTGCAGGTAGTGGAGACACGTTTAAGATGCAATCTCTGTCATATTTCTTGGGAATGAGAGGGATATATAAGTTGATAGTATCAATAAAGGTTCATAAGGACTATAATACAGGTAATGAATGCATAGGGTTCTTGGATATCTCTCATGTACCTACTTCTAAAGATAGCCTCTTGGGCAAGTTGGAGCTTTTATCCTTGTAGAGACTGATTGAATCTTGAAGGATAAGTACAGAAGGAATTGAGGATGGTATGGGAGTAGGAGGGAGGCAGTGTATAATTAATAACAGGAAGTTATTTTCTCAAGAAAAACAAAAATTTCATTGTTGCAGAAACAATGGGAAAAAATGAAAATCAGTAGAGCAGGATTGCTGAATTTAAGCGTCTTACTTCTATAACTAAGGGAACAGAATCTCTTTGTCAGTTGGTTGATCTAAGGAGAGAGGTGTTTGTCATAATTACTGCTGCATTTGGGGAATGTAATGCTGAATTTTACTGTTTCTTGGAGATTAGCTTTTTTCATATAGGTCCATGTATAAAGAAACACTGGATGTATTTATCAGTGATGGTTATTCTTTTTTTCTCCTTCCTCAGAATGAGGGGAATATTTTGATTGCCAGAAGAAATGAAGTGCAACAGAAGCTGTACACGGCGGTAGAAGTTTTTATTCTGGAAGTAGATGAGTTACCTCTTAGTAAACGCTTGAAAGCATTGCAGGTTGGAATTTAAAAAGATATTAAATATACATTATGTTACACGTGAAATATACATATTTATCATTTGAGAGGTGAAATTAGCATTTTCCTTGAGACTGCAGATGGTACTGATGACTGTCAAAGTTTTTCTTCTCTGATGAATTCTCATTTCTTCTTAATGGAATTAAAATTTCATGTGAATGTATTTACTATGTTTATTTGTGTCTGTTCTGCAAACAAGGTACACTGGCCGTGCTGGCTAGTGCAGCACCCATGGGGGAGGTGGGCAGTAGCAGGTGTGTGAGTCCCTGTTGCTCATTGCATCCCAGCAGAGAACCCAGGAAAACCGAATGTCAGGGTTCAGGGAGGAGGGACCAGGATCCTTCACTTACAGGACTGTGAAGATCCGTGATCAGGGGCTAGAGTACAGTAGCTGTATGATGTTGGGGGACCTCGTTTTCAGCCCTGTCCTGCCATCTCAGCAATGACTTTAACTTGGCGTGAATGAGCATGACCATTAATCATTCCATCCATTAACATAATATTTCTATTCACTTATTCAGATCTTTTAAAATGTCCTTTAATGATATTTAAAATTTTTCTCTAAAAGACCTCGTGTTTTTTCTTTGTTTAACTCCAAGATGTTTCTACTTTTGGTTGCTTCTGTGAATATTATCTTGCTTTCCATTTTCTAGTTATTTTTGATGGTATATAGGAATACTACTGATTTTTATTTATTGATGTCCCTCTGGCAACTCTGCTGAACTTTTTTTTTAGTTCTCAGTTTTCTATTGATATTCTTTAAGCTTTGTGTGTGATTGTATCATTTGAAAACAATAACCCTCTTATATTCCTTCTACCTTTTATATATCTTTGAATTTCTGCTGCTTTGGTCAGTATAGTTAGTACCAAGTTGAGTAGCAGCTGTATTAGCTGGCATCCTTGTCTTGTTTTGGACTACAGGGAGTGAGCTTTCTAGCAAGTTGGATAAAAGAATATTCAGGGACATCTGGGCACTGTGTCTTTCTGTTCGCCTGGATGAAGGTGTCATTTTGGTGGTACTGAGTATGGTATAGGAGCCATTGGAGTCCTGGTTGAAACATTTTCTTAGATGGAATTGCATAAATGGTGTAAGTTTTTCCAGAATGGCGACGTAAGCATTGCCTATAAAAGGACAGTGGTCTGCACTGCAACTCAAAGTTTACAGGGTAAACTTTTTACCCTGTAAAGGTTTATTTTATTTTTTTTCATTAATTGTTAGTAAACATAGGTAAGGGTCTGCAACAAAGATCATTTTTAAAGCTCTTTTTAAAGTTTGATCTTAAAAGGCTTTTTGCTAAAAGACTTTTGGTTTGTCTTTCTGTTGTTCCTGTAGGTCACAAGAATATTCTTTAAACTTCTCTTTATTTTGCTGAGAAATTGATTTTTATTTATATTCAAGTAATTAAGAAATAGAACTTCAATAATGAGGGTCAGCCAAACAAATTACATTTCATGATTTCCGATTTCCTCAGCATTTATTGAGACTTCTTTTTTTTTTTTAAAGATTTTATTTATTTATTTTTAGACAGTGGGGAAGGGAGGGAGAACGAGAGGGAGAGAAACATCAATGTGTGGTTGCCTCTCATGTGCCCCCTACTGGGGACTTGGCCCGCAACCCAGACATGTGCCCTGACTAGGTGTTGACCCAGCATGACCCTTTGGTTTGCAGGCCGGTGCTAAGTCACTGAGCCACACCAGCCAGGGCTTATTGAGACTTTCTTTGTGGCTTACAATATGTGATTGATTTTCTGTTCTTTAAAAGTTCAAAAAGAAAGTATATTCTAGGTTTTCTTGGTTGCAGTCCCTGATATATGGCTATTATTTTAAGCATCCATCTTTTGTATCTTTGCTTAATTTTTGACCTGATCAGTTTATCAGTTCTGGGATATTGTTGTTTATATTGTAATTAATGTATTTCTTATATGTTCTTTAAATTGTTCAAAATATTTTAATGCTGTATTGGTGAGTGTTAATATCATGATTGTTATGTATTTTAAACAGTGTTTTCTTTTTAACCACTCTGATCTTATTTTCCTTAAGGTGTTTTGGGATAAAATTTTTACTTTAAAATTTTCTTATTTACCTGTCTTTTTGGTTAATATTTGCTTTGCATATCTCCCCCCCCTTTTATATTCAATGTTTTTCTTATGCAGCATACTAATGGATCAATTTTAAAAAGAATTCAACTTTTAAATCTGTTTCTTGATGGGTAACTTAATCGATTTATATATCTATAATTGGTCTTTAATTAGAACTTAATTATGTGATCATTTTGTGTTTCTTTAAAAAATTTTTTTATTGTTATTCTATTACAGTTGTCCCAATATTTTTTTCCTTTTGCCCTCTTTCGCCCAGCCCACGCACCTGCTCCCACAGTCAATCCCCATACGGTTGTGCGTGTCCATGGGTTATTCATACATGTTCCATTTTGTATTTCTGTTTATTATGGGTTCTTTTTTTCTTCTTTTCTACCTTCTATCCCTAATATCATAGAACACCTTCACTTGTCTTTGGTGGGTCTTCCTTCCCTGTATCTCCATTCCAAAAAACTAACTAACCAAACAACCACAGTTTTTGCCTAGGATTTTAGTCAGGTTGTTATGGATATTATATGTGCTTACTCAATTACATAATAAACTTTAGAATTATTTTCTCATATTTTTATTTCATGAGTTGCTGGATGTCCTTTAGTTTTCCTGTGTATTGGAGTATTTTGTTTGAGAGCTTTCAAAGAGCTCTTTGTGTAGTTGATTTTGTGAGTTACTGAATGTCTCAGATGTATCAGGGTATCTTTTTTAAACAATTTAAACAATTGTGTACATTTAAGCACTTTAAACAGTTGTTTAGTTGGCTATAAAGTATAGGTCCAAAGGCCATTTTTTCTTTACAATAATACTCTTATCATCTTCTGGTTTCCATAGTTGTCAGTATCAGTCTGATTTTTGTTCTTCTATGATCTTTTTTTGCTTCTGGAAGTTTAACATTTTCTCTTTACTTTGTTCCTTAATTGCAGTAAAACATATTTAAGTTTATATTTAATCTGAGTAAATTCAGTCTGAGATTTTAATATCTTTCTTTAACTCTAGGAAGTATTTGATAATTATTTAAGACACTGTCTCCCTTTTCCCCTCCCATCCCATTTATTTATTTTTTCTTTTTCTCGTTCTGGGACTTCTGTTAGATGGATATTTAAACTTTTATCCTCTACATTTTTAATTATTTGTTGATTTTTTTCTCTTTGAATTCCGTTCTTTGTCTTTTTGAAGGGATCCTTGACTTAACTATCTAGTTCTCTAATTGGTTCTGGAGCTGACCCCTTCTGCTATTTAGCCAGTCCACTGTGTTCTTTACTGCAGAGGTTATTTCTTTCCTACCATAGTGCTTCGGTTGGTTATTATTTATAACTGCTTGGTTTTGCTTTGTGTTTCCAAGATTTTTTCTTTTTGTAGAGAATATTTTTTATTCTTATTTCGAGTTAATGCTGTTATCTGGGCCACTGATTTTGCTTCCTTTTTATAAGGGGACCTAGTTTGTTATATTTCTTTCAGAGTGCTGATATTAGTTACAACCTTCATCCTTTCTTGTCCCCCCGCTCAAGATCTCATATTCCCTTGGGGAACTACAAGCTGCCTTAGTTCTGTGCTTCCCTGTAGGTCTGGGATAGTGTGGTAGAGGAGCCTGGGAAGGGTGAGAGCTTGGACCATATCTTCAAAGACTTCAGGTGGGTTTAGAGAATATGGTGGCATTGTCCCTCAGCTTCTAGGGTTGGGTCTGGGCTCTACTTCCTGCTGGCATATGATCTTCTATCTGATCTTACTCTTCAGCGGGCCTCCCCATTCCTCTGCTTCGGCCATGGCTCTTTTCTAGGGGCTGCCCTTAGGTGCCAACGCTATCTCGTGTTCAGAGGCAGAGGAATGAGAAGAGAGTGCTTAGGGGTTGGGCTCCTCTTCTGTGCTAGTTACCAGTTTTGCCTCATCTGGGTTCCTGTACTGTGCTCGCGTGAACCCGCTGCCTCTTGCTTGCACTGCTGCTTTCCTGCCCGCTGTGGGGGCAGGAGAAGGGCACCCGAAGGAAGTTCTCCTTCCCCACAGCTGGTGCAGGCCTCCTCCCGCGTGCTTGGGCGGTGCTCATTTAGCGTTAAACGATCCTCTGCCTTTCCAAGGGTTTCTCAGAGTTTTGTGATAAACAGTTTTGGAATCAGGTTTTCCTCTTGTCTCTGTGACTCTTCTAGAGTTTGATTCCTTGAGAGAGGCAGCAGGTGCTCCTGTCTCTCCCAGTCCTTTTAAAAATGCTTTTAAGTGCATATATATGTTTAGTGTCTTTCCTTAAATTAGAAATTATTTGTATATTTTGGTGTGCAGTTTATTTTTATTAAGGAATAGGACTTGGAAACTGCCATGTCAGGGTGAAACAGTAGTGATTCTGATTTAAAGTCAGAGAAGAGAGGGGCCTTTCTACTTAGTTAAAGACCCAAGAATATAAAGCTTTCTATTTGTATGTTACCTTAATTCACTTAATAAACTTTTACTATTAGAATCCAAATAAATCATCTTTTAGGTGGTTTTCTGTTTTTATGTCTGTTTAATTATTCTGGTTTATTTATAAAATTCTCAAGAATAGGGATTCAGTGGTACTACGTTTCTGTCTCTCACGTTCTAGTACGGAGCTTGAATCCTGATAGGAAGTTAATAAACTTTAATAAACAGAAATTTATCTTTTCAGGATCTGTCAGCCTCTTTAGAAGCAGTCTATGGACAGGCAAAGGAAGGGACAAGCTCCGAAGAAGTACTGAAGAAATTTTATGACTGGAAGTGTGATAAAAGAGAAGAGTTCACCAGTGTTAGAAGTGAAACTGAGGCTTCTCTACAGCGCCTTGTAGCGTGGTTCCAGAGCACCTTAAAGGTAGTAAGAGTTCTTACTACCAGTAGCGCACACCAGGAAATTAAAAAATGATTTTTCCCCCCCAAATATAATTTACCTCCTTTCTGAGAGAGGGGGTGGAGGAAGAGAGAGAGAATGAGAATGGGTATGAATGAGCACGTGGGTGCTGGGTCGGAGGAGTGAGGAGTATGCATGTCGTGGTCTCTGTTTGGGACTTCCGTGGAAACCACCTCCGCCGCGCGGTAGGTGTAAGACATTGTCACTGGAGCTTATTAGAGCTCGTGTGTTTTGCAGCTGTAGTGTAGAGATAAGGGCATGTAAAAGCACACGTGCTTTAGAGTATAGGAGGCTGTGCCTCTTTGTTTTCTTTTTTAATAAGACATGTTTTAACATCAGTTGGCTAACTGGTCATGCTTAAAATTATGTTAATTAGCATTGTTTAAGTCTTTTGCGTTTTAGATATCTTAAATATCTTAAAGATATCTAAAATAAATGGAGAATACTAGTTTCAGTTGGTATTAGCTATTAGAAAAGATGTTTTGTGTATCATTCTTTTTAGTTCTTGTTTATTATTATAAAAGGCAGCATGTAATTTTCCAAAAGTGGGGGAGGCATGTGGGTCTATATAATGTACTCAGAACTCTAATTAAATTTTAGCCCAATTTTCATATTGGTTTTCTGTTCTTCTGACTGCTTTACAGCTTCCTTAGCAAGGGCAAGGACACCAATGGGGTCATTTATCTTATGTGTGGGAATGACCTTCAAACACAAATTTCTAGCTTTGTTTTGGGGAAAAAAAAAAACAATAAAAACTACTCTCTGTGCCCTGTATTATAATTTGAGCACCTGATTTTATTCTGTTTAGCACCTTATTATAAAGTTTACATCCTGATAGAAAATACCTTGTTTTTCTGATGAAATGGAATCATTTTGATTTAGTCTTTAATCTCCAGTCCTAAATACTAGTAAGTCATCAGTAAATACCAGGTATAATCATATTCCTTCCTTGTTCAAGTGATAACATTGCCTGCCTAATACCTTTTAGATTTAAGCTTCCACATGAGCATTTAAGGTTCTTCATCAGTTTTTACTCAGACTGCCTCTTTTACCATTCCCTCCAAACTTTTTGGTCTTGTCTCTGTTTACTCCCCTCCCCCATACTTTCCTGTATTGTTTTCTCACCTCTGTTAACCACTAACTATTTTTTACAAATCTTTATTTTTTTAGATGTGTGACGTGTCTGTACCTTTTTTTTTTCCTGGTGCATAACTTATATGAGGGTAGTACTTTATCTTTCTTGTGTATCCTTATTTCCCCCACATTGCTCAATGCATAGGCTAATGCTCTACTCCAGTTATAAGGACACAATACTAATTGAAATAATTACATGAGATACTTCATGCTTTTATTTTTGCAAATAAGGCTTTTGATCTGTCTGCGGAAGATTCACTGACTGCTGAAGACACAATTGATACTATTGATGATATCCTAGAGAAGACTGAGTTAAGTGTCTGCAAAGAGCTGGAGATATCTCTGATTGTGAGTATTGATATTTATTATTGCTTCCTTTGAAGGAATGTGGTTTCTCTTGCTAGTTAGAAAGTGTCAAGACTGGTTTTAGTTTTTCTCTTCAAGGCCTTTTTGAAAGAGTAACAACCATCAAGTTCTAATCCAAATACAAAGCCAAACCTCATTCTTCCACAGGGTGGTATTTTCATTTTAGTGGAACATTTCACATTAAAAGTAAATAAAACCTAATGTTTAATTTTAGGAAAAGTGTTCTTAATCTAAGTGTATCAGCATTCTATCATTTGATTCTGTGGTCCATCATACCCAGTGATGTAAGAAAAGAGTCCTACAGCTTGTGAAGATTTGAAATAAAATCCATGAGAGCCTTGGCAGCAGATACACATGGTTGCTTAGTAGCTTCATTTCTCTATTGCATATATTCTCTGTTGCTATGTCAAGTTAAAAATTAGTGTAGCCTCTCAAAAGGGTGTTTTGTAATATTTATATTGTTCACCGGGACTCTTTCCCAGTTTTTCAGCTGCTTACTAAAGTCTCAGTGGTATCATGTTCTCCCTTTTACTTATTTCTTTTTACCTTTTGTGATTTTATTTAGATTGGTATTAACAGTGTATACCAGTACTGTATTCCCTTATTTTATCAGTTAGTCCTTATTTAGATGGTTTTATCGGACTTGATTTTTATTTTTTATTTTTTTATCCTCACCCAAGGACATGCTCATTGATTTTTTAATTAATAAATTAATTAATTTGGGAAGGGAGAGAGAAACATTTATGTTAGAGAGAAAGAAACATGGATTGGTTGCCTCTTGCATGTGCCCTGTCTGGGGAACAAACCTGCAATCCAGGCAGGTGCCCGATTGGGAATTGAACCCATGACCTTTTGGTTTATGGGATGATAAACTGAGCCACCTGAACCACACTGGCCAGGGCTGTCAGACTTGATTTTAGAAGTGGTTGTTAATAGATGATTTCTAAACATAATTTTAAGTGTTTACATGCTGTGTACGTATTGTTTAATTCCTACATTTAGTGCTTTTGTATCCCTGATTCCCATTCCCCCAGACAGCTCTAAGAATGACTGCAACGGGAGTGAGATTTCCCACGTGAACGTCTTTGACATCAGTCTTTCTTCTGTCTGGAAAAGAAATACTGTGAAATGGGTGTAGAAATTTGTTAAAGGCATTGTTTTGAAGTTTATCCATTGCTATTGAAAGTTTTAACTATTTTGAATACTCCTCTGTCTGTAATTCCACGTGTGCGACTTCATTTAGGAGCAAGGCGATGCAGACAAGGAGATCATTTTAAACACATACAGCCAAGTGCTACAGAAGATCCACTCAGAGGAGAGGCTTATTGCCACTGTACAGTCCAAGTACCAGAACAGCATCGAGGTTGGATTATTCTTTATTTTATTTGTCTTACATATTGATGCTTTGTATTTTTTAATACTTAAACTGGTCTCAAGCAGTTTAGCACCCAGTGTGCAGGCAAAATGGTCTGTTACTGCCAGCAAAGCACCGCAGCTACTGTTAGCTGGTGTACGAGGGGAGCCCCCCTCAGTGGAATTTATTTATGCAAAGTTGTATATTTATTCTTACATGTTTAAACTTCACTCACCTTCAAACTACTCTCCATTTGATGCAGTACTCCTTTTGAGACGTTTTTCCACTGCTCAAAACAGTTTTGAACGCGTTGATTTTGATGCCTTTCAGTGCTTTTGCTTTGTTTCACCTCTTCCACATTGAGAAATGTTTCTCTTTGAAGACTTTTTTCATCCAGGGAAACAAAAAAAGTCACTTGGGGCGAGCTGGGTGAATAGGGAGGGTGGGGCATGGGTATCATGCCGTTTTGGGTCAAAAACTGCTGCATACTCAGTGCCATGTGGGCAGGTGCACTTGTAAATTACCCATCATGAAACAGGCAAATGCATTGAAAGAGTCTTCAGAAAAATTCACTGAAGCTTAACGCAGCCTCTTACAACAAGTCCAGCTGATACAGATCGGTTCCTAGAATACTCACTTTGTGGGGGAAGCCTGTACCGCAAGGAACCCACCCTCAATAAGATAATTCCGTTTTTTTTTCCTTCGTGTAATTAAATTCACCCTGTAGCTTTCTCACATTTCTCAGCCTTGATAGAGTTTAAGAGGATTAGGGCCTTGCTCTGGATTTGATTTTGGCTTAGAGAAATGTGACTGGTTTATCTTCTATCTAGACCACTAAACTTTTTCCATATGAACAATAATGCTGTTTTGCTTTCTTATCATTCGTGTGTTCCCTGGAGTAGCACTCTTAATTTAGAACTTTCCTTTTGCATTCATAACTTGGCTCGCTGACACGAGATGCCTAGCTTTTAGCCTGTCTCAGCTTTCGATAGTCTTCAACTAAGCGTGATCATTTTTAGCTTTTAAGTCAGAGATGTGTGATTCTTCCTTTCACTTGAACACTTAGTGGCCATTTTGGGGTTAGTAATTGGCATTGTTGTTGTGTGTCAGGAAATAGGGAGGCCAAAGGAGAAGGAGAGAGATGGGGGAATAGCTGATTGGTGGAGCAGTCAGAACGCATACAACATTTATGGGTTAAGTGCGCCGTCTTACATGGGTGTGGTATGTGGTTCCTCCAAAACAACTACAATGGTAGAATCACAGATCACTGATCGCAGGTCACCATAACAAATAGATAATAATGAACACGTTTGAAATATCGTGAGAATTACCAAAATGTGACACAAAGACATGGAATGAGCAAATGCTGTTGGAAAAATGGTACTGATGGACTTGCTTGACGCAGAGTTGCCACAGACCTTCAATTTGTAAAAAAGGCAGTAACTGTGAAGTGTGATCAAGTGAAGCCCAGTAAAACAAAGTGTATTTGTATTTCTTTTTTGTATGGCACCTTGTATTATATGTATATTATGTACATTATATAATGTTATAAGCTATTTTGAAAATGTTTTCTTCATTTAATGGTGTATTACGGACATTTTCTGATATAAGTCATTTCGAGTGACTAAGACACCATCCCTTGCATAGATGTACGTTATTTAACCTGTCCTCTGTGTTAGACAATAAGGTTACTTCCAATTTTTTTTTATCATCAATAATACTGTACATAATCTTTGTACATAATTTTACATGTCTGTTTTCTCAGGTTCCTTAAAAATTATCAATTACTGAGTCAAAGGAATAAACATTCTTAAAGCTTGATACATATTATCAAACTATTTTTGGGAAAGGTAATTTTAACTTACATCCTCACTAGAAATTCCAATTTGCATCCTATCTAGCAGAGTATGGCTTACTGTATGTATCAGATTGAGATATTTCTTTTACCTTTCCTACTTTGATTGCCGGAACAGATATTCTTCTAAATAGAAGTATGAATAATTAAGAAATCAAGTGGTAGAATTATGTTGTTGAAAATTGTAGACTTTCTTATTTCAACTTGAATTCAGTAAATATAGCTGAATCTTAATAGATAAATAATAAATGGGTAATAAGTGACTGTGTTATCTGTTTTGAAAATGTAATATCTCTTTTTCTTACTCAGTTTAAGAAGCAGATTATCGAATGTTTAAATAGGACCCCCAGTCTGGATCACTTGTTGTCCATTAAAAAGACACTGAAAAGCTTAAAAGCTCGACTGAGATGGAAATTGGTTGAAAAGAATAATTTGGAAGAAGTAAGCAAACAGTTCGTTCTTAAACTCTTTGTATACCTCATTTCACTTGGGCTCTGCTTTATAAAAGCAATACATAAATGCACCCTTTGAAATAGAATCATTATTCACATTTTGTTTTATGTATTTTATCTTTATCCTTTGTGTATGTAAATAAAAATAATTACTTTAATATTGTAAACATTTTCCCATGTCACTAAATGTTCTTTAAAAACAGTTTACATGGCTGTCTTGGTTTTCAGTAACATAAATATTTTTGAATACTTTGAAAAACTCTTTTGGGTTGGACTGTTATATAATGTCTATTATAATACAAGCCTACTTACATGCAAGATAATGGGAAGTTCCCCCAAAGGTAGAATTTTGTCATAAAGTAATTTTAAAACCACAGTGTCTTTTGTTTACTTCTTTTTAATGTCTGGACATACTATTTCTTATAAATATTTTACGTTGTTTTTATATCACAATAGAACTGGAAGAATGAGGACATTCTAATCTGCAATAATTTCCTTTCTTAGGCTTGAAACTTTGTGAAATTTAGGAATTTTTAGTGTTCCCTTGAGAATTCAATTTATGTACAAAAGGGATTTATATTATCCAACTTGAATTAGCTCTTTCTCTTTGGAGCACTTGGGCAGGACTAATATAATGGTTTAAGATTTTCCAGTTTTATTGTATTCTGGGCTGTGGGGAAGGGTACCTTTTTTAGTTTTAATTTTTTTAACTTCTGGAGAAATGCACCTAACTTTGAAAACGTATCTTTTAAGGTGGCTTATTTATTATCACTGGAGTCTTTGTGAGTCCTACATTACATTTCCTGTAGTAGACATGCCACACATTTGTTCATTTTTTTAAAACAAAATCTCATGTAGAAAACAGTTCCAAGCAATTTAATTGTATTCTGGTTTGCGTTCTTGACATTTACTTTGTAATGGTAGTTGGACTTCTTCATTGTAGAGAAATTCTACAGCAAATTAAGAGATGAGAAAAATCTATGTAATTGATTTTATGTCTTTATTTTTTATAATTCCTTGTTATAGGTTTTGGAAAGCTAGTGTTAGAATAAGCTAATAAATACTAATTCAACAAGTGTCATGAGAGTCTATCATGTGCTAAATAAGTACAGAAGGATACATAGAAATCAGAGCGATTTACTGTAGATGTTGAATCAGTTCTTACTAGGGAGACTTATTTTCAGTCTACTTCAGAAAGTCTGTAAGGTCACTTACCTCACTTATTTTCTTTCTGATCGAAGTCTGATGACCTTGATGGATCTGAAATTGAGAAAATAAAACAAGAAATAACTCAATTGCGCAATAGTGTCTTCCAGGAAATTTATCGTGAGCAGGAGGAATATGTAAGTATTTGATTCTCTGAAGTTTTGAATTAGTTTATACTAGAAATTGAATAAATATATGCATTTTATGGAGTGGACTATAATCACAAGAACAGAGATTATTATATTGGCATAGTAATGTTTATGTAAAGTTAGAAATTAATTTCTGATGACAAAATAATTTACTGTATCAAATGTGGAAATTACACAAAATTATAAAGGAGAAAAGATCATCATCTGTAATTTTCTTATTCATGTTAACAGTAGTTATCACTTAATTTTTGATGTTAACTTCCTTTTCATCTTTTTCTGCTTATTTTTATAAGACTCAAGATTATAGCATAAACACACCTTGTATACTGCTTATATTTTGTTTAACAGAAAGACTGAAGATTTTTTCTTTATTAAAATTTATATGAACAGTTTGGCATAATGCTGCAGTGACAGCATTAATAGGGTAGCATAAATTATGATAAAACTGCCTAGTTTTGGGGGGAAGTTACATCTTTTCTTTTTAAAAAAGACTTTATTTTTATTTTTAGGCAGAGGATAAGGGAGGGAGAAAGAGAGGGAGAGAAACATCCATGTGTGGTTGCCTCTTGTGCACCCCTCACTGGGGACCTGGCCCACAACCCAGGCATGTGCCCTGTTTGGGGACTTGAACCAGCAACCCTTTGGTTTGTAGGCTGATGCTCAATCCACCGAGCTACACCAACTGGGGCTACATCTTTAAGTCTCGAATCTACCACTAATTTTCATGACCTTGGGAGCGTCAGTCAGCAGGTTTTCTCTTTAAAATGTAAAGAATATTGTATTTTATGTTTCAGGGTTGTTATATGGAAGAGGCGTTAGGTTGGCCAAAAAGTTCATTTGTTTTTTTCCTGTAAGGTGGCTCTAGTAGCACTTAGTTGTCTTTAACTTCATTTGAAACAATTTTGTTAGATGGTGTTGTGACAGCTGTCATAGCATTGTGCATTTAAAAATAAATTTATCAAAATTAGGGAATTTTTGTGTAGTCATTTTAATATTGAAGATAGAAGAAAATATGCAACATTTTCAGTTTATTATGCTTTATTATTTCAAGAAAGGTAAAAACGCAACTGAAACGCAAAAAAAGACTTGCATAATGTATGGAGAAGTTGCTATGCCTGATTGATTGTGTCAAAAGTGGTTTGTGAAGTTTCATGAAATTTCTTGCTGTATGATGCTCAGTGGTCAGGTAGACCAGTTGAAGTTGATAGTGATCAAATTGAGACATTAATTGAGAACAATCAACATTATACTATGTGGGAGATAGCCAACAAACCCAAAATAACCAAATCAATAAAGTTATTGGTGAAAATGAAAAATATGTCTTTTATTTTATGGAAAAAACTCATACAGACTTTTTGGCCAAGCCAGTAGGTTAAGAATGGTGCTTCGAAAAATAAAAATACCATGAAAATAGTAGATGTTTTAAAGTTATGTTTCATGTAGCAAACTCATATGATTGTACTTCATTCTTCACCTGGAATAGAATAGCTGCCTCCCAGGGACTTGGCAAGTGTCTAGAAGTTTCACTTAATAAACACATGATAAATGACTTTCTAAGGATCCTCAATTTTCACGTTTGCTTCCAAGTGGCTTTTGTAGAGGCACATATTTTTTCTTTCAAGCCTTTTATGTCTTTTTTCCTCCTAAATGAAGTAGTCATTATTTTGAACTTGTCACTGGATTCTTTTTGAGAGTAATGATAATTTCATAATTTAAATTGGTGTATCATCACACTTTTTCATTTTGGCTTTGAAGTGAGTGCAGAATTTGACCTTAGGCCAGATTTTGTAGGAGAAAAAAGATTTCATGCCTATATATGTATACCAAGCCTAAAATTGGTATTTTTTTCTTCTGTTAGATGGTAATTTAGATCTAAGATGACTCTTAGTTTTCATTTGCTACTTATTTTTGTAGTAGAAGGCAAACTCAGTATGTATCTTAGGTCATGTATTTTCTTAGATTATACATCTTGTTAGGTAGATAATAAGGGAGATACTGGTATGTTATTTTTTCCTGAAGACCAACATGTCACAGTTGAATATGTATATTTTTTAAATTTAGGAGAAGCTGAATAGCTTGGTACAAAAATGGTTCCCTGAGCTGCCTCTGCTTTATCCTGAAATAGGATTACATAAGTACATGGTAAGCTTTGTTTCTCCTGAGAATTACCACTCTACAGGGAGTGTTGAAAACTGATGATGTTAAAATTGTGTCAGTGTTAAATTTATGATATTCTTACTGTAAAAATGTTTCTGGGCATGATTAGACATTTTCTCAAAACTCTTTAATACTGGCATACTGTATTTTAATTTTTATATTTGCATGTTTTTCTCTGTTTTTTCCCCCCCTCACTCCTATTCACTTATTCACATTAGAAGTGTTTTATTTTTTGAAATGGTAAGCAGTTTTAACTGCTGTTCCAAGAGTTAGAGTAAAAGCAGGACACTGCTAGTCATGAGGAATTTATGCAGAGTGTACCTTTTACGTTAAAGCAGATTGGAAAAAATTCTAGAGAAGTCAATTAAGGTGGAGATGTTAGTGTGGGTATAGCTTTCTAGGCAAGCAGGAGTCCAAGCCCGGGACATGAAGGTATTGGAAGGGCCGCGTGGAGCCGGGTTGGTAAACTCTGGCTGTCAGGGCAGAATCTCTTAGCCCTGTGTTTTATATTGCCTGACAGGGGTGGGGGACTAGATACAATATTTATTCTTTAAGATTGACATTAAGTCCATGATAATAGCTTAAATATGGGACAGAAGGGGTATTCACATGGACTTGTGAACTCATACATGTGAAGATTAAAGTCCTTAGAACTGTTAAAGAAATTACTGTCAAATCTTTCCGGACTAGACTTTAAAATACTGTGGGGTTTTCCTTGCAATTATTTAAATAGCTTAGAGACTATCTTGTGCATTAGGATGGGTCAGTGAATATGTGGTGCCGCGTAGGACTTGAAAATTAATTTAAAGAAATACGCTAACCTTTTTTATTGTGGAAGATTGTAAAAGGTTTGTGTCATGGCTTATGGATATCTTTAATGATTTTAAGATGTTTAACTGCGATGCATACTTAGGAAATCCCTTTGAATCAATTACAGGTTGTGGATTACTTACCTATATTGCCAACACTTTTTAAAAAACCCAATTTTACAATCCCTGTTACTGAAACTATACCACGGTGAAACTTAGCTTGAACTAAATGGTTGATATTCAGGTTTTGGTGCAAAAATTATTTCTCTTGAGAAGTAGGAGAAATACCTAGTAGAATTAAAATATTTGAAAGCCATTTTCAGTCTTGAGGATTCCACTTCAAATAGATGCAGAGGTATTAGAATTTCTTCATAGTAGCCATAATTTTTAGACTTCTCATTCCCATTTTACAACCTCCTTTTTATTATCATTTAAATATTTTTAGGATTCATAAGAAGTTTCATAAGTAAACGTCAGAGTTCCTTGGAAGCATGCCTGGTTAATCCCAGCCTTTTTCGGAGTCTGTTCTAGAACTGTAGCAGCAATTAAATGTATGATGATAACACTTTGGGTTGTAGTTCAAGGGCCAGGAACTAGAAAGAATATGAAACCTTAAATATTTATATTTCATTAGTTTTTCTAGTAGAGTTGATTATGTCCAATTCAGCTAACAGCATGTAACTAGTTATGGTGATGATTTAAATGTGCTGGGATTGTTTGGATTCTTACTGAAACAAAAACTTGTGCCTAGAACTCTGGTGGTCTTTTTACAATGAGCTTGGAACGGGATCTTCTTGATGCTGAGCCCATGAAAGAACTTAGCAGCAAGCGTCCTTTGGTATGTTCTGAGGTTAATGGGCAGATGATTCTTGTAAAGGTAAGTTTAAGTTCTGACTATGGGAGACTCAGAAATATAAAGGGGAGTGGTGGTGTCACTGTTTAGGAAGTAAAAACTCACTGTTCTCTAAGTTATGTTAGTTGATTAGCTGATGATTATGCTTTGATTGACAGAACTAATTTTGAATTTATATCTTCCCGAAGTAATATGTGTTCTTTAATAGGATATACTTGCTTTTCTTTTTCAGAGGCACTTACCGTACTACATTTTATCCAGTTACCCTTTATAATTCTTGTTTTTCTTACATTTCTCTTTGAAATTTTACCTTTTTTTCCAACTCAAGTCTTCTGTTCTTTGATTTCTCTTTATTGATCTAGGAAACTTATCCTAATAATAGGATATGGATTTGGCCTTAGTGGCCATGGTTGTGGAATGGATGTTAAGCCACAGGTGGAATTGTTCTTCCCTCTCTAAGTTATAGAAATCAAAGCAAATAGAAAAAGTACTTATAAAGTTTAAAAATAAAATTATATTTAATGTAACATATAAAAATCATTATGTTTAAGTTAGGATGATGTATTGTGTTATTAGAGTGGGATTTTTAATCTCAGAATTACCAGTGCTCTTCTTTTGGTCCAAGGGCTATTCTGTGGATGTTAATACAGAATCCAGGGTGATTCAGAGAGCGGCTGCCTACCACAGTGCTTGCAGAGAAGCCAGAGAAGAGTCTGGGTTACTCCCATTGATATTCCTATTTTTGTGTAAGGTAAAGTTCTTATACTAATCTTTTGCAGAAAGCATTTCATTTACAACAAATTTTAGCTTCAATTTATAGAGGCAATTTACTTCTTTTAAAATAAAGAAAAGTTATCTTGTACCATCCATGTCTACTTAAAATATATTGAAGAATTTCTTACTTTGAATCTCATTCTCTCTCGTGCTTCTTAGTCCGACCCTCTGGCTTATTTGATGGTCCCGTACTATCCTAGGGCAAACCTGGGTGCCATTCAAGCCAGTATGCCTCTATCTGCAGAGGTAAGTTAAAAAAAACAAGCATTTTCTATGGATATATTGAATGAGAAAATAACACTTAATATTTATTGAGGGCATACTACATACTTTATACTATGTAAAATTTTGACTTGTATTACTCTTATTTGTCACATTGACCCTGTGATATGAGTTATCCCATTAAACACAGATGAGAAAAATGAGGCTCACAGAGATTAAATGACTTGCACAGGGTCTCTTAGCCAGTGGCAGATTTGGGACTTGATACCAAAAAGACCTAATTTCATCATAAATTTGAATTAGTAGTACCAATCAAGGACACCCTGATTCTTCCTACCCAGAAACACTATTTGAGTCTCTTTTTTCCCCTAGATGCTTCGTATGGTCATCATTTGTAATCTAAATTGTCTTAGAGATTGAAGTCTTTAGATCATATATATGTGATGTCACCAGTTACATAATCAGGGCATCTGGCTTGTAATTCTTTCTCTGTGCTGTGTTCTTATTCTTATTAAAGATTCATTTGGAGGAAGCTTTACTCACTTGGGGTGGGGGGAGTCTTTTAATTAGAAAAGGTTCATGTATTAAAATGATTTGCCTACTTCCTGATTTCTTTTGTGTGTACTTATCTATAGGAAGCTTTAAAGGTCATGAAAGGTGTTGCCCAGGGCTTGCATACATTGCACAAGGCTGACATAATTCATGGAGCCCTTCATCAGAACAATGTATTTGCTTTGAACCGTGAACAAGGAATTGTTGGAGATTTTGACTTCACAAAATCTGTGGTAAAATATCATGATTTTACAATTAGGTTCTAGACTTCGTTTAACATTATTAGGCAGTATTTCAGCACTTTTACATGATATAATAATTTATTATAAAATGTTTTCCTTCAGATTAAGGTGTGTCATATAGTATAAGCAATTCGCTGTTATCAGCTGGGTGCTGGAACAGCAGTTTCTAAATTTTTTCATTGTATTTTTAAACCATCAGTCTTAGGAGCAAGTTGACATTGTAGTCAATAACATTGACAACATCAGTCATCATTTTATTATCATCAAGATACATTTATTTGCTAGGAAATTCACAGGGAAAACTAGGTGGTATTTCTTGCTTCCCCTTCTGTTAGTGCCCTCCCTTCTAATAGATAACATTTAGATACATACTTTGTGATTTTTTGATTAATGGACATTTTTAGAAACTTGGGAACCTTGGACTTTTTTTCATTTAGTTTAGGTGCTGGTTTAACTACATCGGCTGTTAATTTGGTGCCATTTTATCTCAGAATAGGAAGCTTGTAGACATAGCAAACGTCAGACAATTGAAGGGCATATTGTGATGTTTCTTTTTCTTTTCATTTGAATGGGCAGTCTCAAGTAAACATGGTCATGAGGGAGCAGTTCTCTTTAAAGATGACAGCTTTATTGAGATATAATTCACATATCATAATGTGTACAATTTAGTAGTAGTTTTTAATGTATTTACAAAGTTGTGCCTTATCACCACTATTTAATTCCAGACCATTTTTATCTCCCCTAAAAGAAACCCCATACCAGTTTCTAGTTACCCCCTATTTCCTTCTCTATTCAAGTCCTCCGGAAGCCACTAATCCACTTTTTTTTTTCATATGGATTTGCCTGTTCTGGACATTTCCTACGAGTGGAATCAAACAATACGTGGCCTTTTGTGGTTGGTTTATTTCACTTAGCATGTTTTCAAGGTTTATCCATGTTGTAGTGTGCATCTGAACATCATTTTTGTTTTAATCCTCACTTGAGGATATATTTATTGATTTTAATGAGAGAGGAAAGGAGTGAGGGGAGAGAGAGAGAGAAACATTGATCCATTGCCTCTGGTATGTAGCCTGGCTGAGGACCGAACCTGCAACTTAGGTATATGCCCAAACTGGGAATTGAACTCATGACCTCCTGGTACACAGCACAATGCTCCAACCAACTGAGCCATACCGACCAGGGCTGAACATTGTTTTTAAGAAATGCTCAAATATTTCATTGTATAGATATATCATATTTTATGTTCATTCATCAGTTGATGGATATGTGGGTGGTTTCTGCTTTTTGATTATTATGAATAGTGCTGTCATGAACACTAGTGTACAAGTGTTTTCATGGATTATGTTGCCCTTTCTCTTGGGAGTAGAATTGTTGGGTCATATGTAACTCTTGTTTTACTTTTTTGAGGAACCAAACTATTTTCCAAAGTGGCTGCACCTTTTTACATTCTCATATGTGCATTTCACTTTCTCTGCGTCCTTGCAAACATTTTATTGCCTGAGCAAGTCCCTTTTTTTGTTTTTAATTCTCACCCAAGTACATGTTTATTGATTTTAGAGAGACAGAAAGGGGTAGGGGGAGGGAGAGAGAGGAACACTGATGTGAGAGAGAAACATTGATTGGTACGTGCCCCTCCTGGGGATTGAACCCACAAAGCAGGTATGTGCCCTGACTGGGAATTGAACCCATAACCAGGATGATGCTCCAACAAATGGAGCCACCTGGCCAGGGCAGAAGTTCCCTTTTGATAGTATAAGTCATAATGCTTTTTGCGTTGGTCATCTGCAAGTCACAGGGATTTAATGCCTGCCACTTGTGAATATGTAGTCTTAGTGGTTTTCATATGGTAGCTCAGAAAGATTTTTAAAAAGCAAATATGAAACTATAATGAAATGCTGGATTTTGAAGGATTTAGACAAAGCAGATTTGCTGAAATATTTATTTTATCATATTAATTTATCTGAAAATTAAGATAATGTCCTAAGAAGAGTAACTAAATTACGAGTTTTAAAAAGTTCTCAACTCTCAGGGATCCTGGTTAGTTTATCTTTTGAATATGCCATTTGTACAACTGTAGACATCATGGTTACTCCAAAAAACTATTCTTCCCCTTTTATACTGATTTATCAGCTGTATTATCATTCATAACGTTTAATCTTTATCTAAAATGATTTAGTCTGAAATATTGATTAAATTTACCCTTTGCTTCATTTTTCACACCAGTCTCAGATTGAAGTACAGGGTCTGGCAGAAGTAAGACCTTCCTGAGTGTGGTTGGTAGGGTAATAATATGGGTGTAATAATTTATAGTTTTAATTTGAACATTGCACCTAAAATGTCATATGGTGTGCTTGGTGTAATGTTGTTATGTTACAGAATTACATGGTTATAATTTTGTAATAAAAAGGGGCATTATTTGTGCCATATCCTGTATTTGAACAGGAAGAGAAATTTGAAAAGTAGTCTGTGGTCAAGATCATTGTTTTTCAGACTTTAAAGTGCACATGAAATCACCCGGGGGTATTGTTAAAATGCAAGATTTTACTCAGCATTTCTGAGGTGGAGATTCTTCTGCATTTCTGACAAGCTCCCAGGCGATGCTGTAGCTAGTAGTCTTTGGACCACCACACCCCAAGAAGCGCAGATAAAGATAATGGGAAGAGGAGAGATAATCAACAGTAATGTGTGCTAGGTAGTTATTGTGCTAACTCTCTTTAACTTTTCCATAATTCTGTAAGGTAGATGTTATTTCCATTTTACGAATTAATTTAGGCTCAAAGAGGTTAAAGCCGAAGGTCACACAGCAAGTAAATGGGAGGGAAGAATTACAACCAAGGTCTGTCTGAATCCAGCCTTCTGTGTTCTTGTTACTAGATATCCTTTGACACATTAGAAATGGTGTACTTAGAAAATGGTCATAAGGAAGGAAAATTACTTTGTAGATTTTCAGTTTTTTAAAAAGTTCTTTAGAGCTTTTCAGAATTAGAAATAGTACTGCTTCCTTATCCTTATAAAATTAAAAAAGCACCAAATGTTTCAACAATTAGTCATTCTTAGTTTTGAATATAAGTTTACAATGTGAAATGTAACCAAAGTCTCACTGTTCGTTTCATGAGACTGGTTTTAGGAGCAATTTATGATAGCAGAAATTAGGTAAAAACACTTGATAGCAAAAGAGAATGGAGTATTTTAAATAAATTTGGGGTTTTTTTTTTGGTGTGTTGATTAAATGTGGAATATCTCACAGAAAGTCACCTCAACTGTGTTACCTCTCCGATATTTAACCTGTTGTTTTTGTAGAGTCAGCGAACCTCAGTGAACATGATGGTTGGTGACTTGAGTTTGATATCACCTGATGTGAAGATGGGAAAACCTGCTTCTCCAAGTTCTGACTTATATGCTTATGGCTGCATTTTATTGTGGGTATGTTACTTTTTATTGAAGCATGGCAGTCACTTATATATGTGTATACATTTCAATATAGAAAGTGATGGTTCTATAGGGATTTTCCAGAACATAAAAAACAGTGATAGATTTTTAGTTAAAAGTTGTTTTCTTCCCTATAAACTGTTGACATACTTTCTGTCACCTATTAAATACTCTCTACAAATTGGCTTGTTCTATATTTACATACCATGCTATTGTCTTAGTTTTATTAAAGTCAAGATTAACAGTTAAGATGATTTTGTTCTATGTTATCTGGAAGCATTTTATCCATATGTGGAAAATAAATGTTAAATGAGCCTGGAGTAAATGTTCCTGGTTTCAGTGTAAACCAGGTAGCTACAAGGGAAGACCCCAGAAAACCCCGAATTGTGTATTTATTCTTACATGTTGAAACTTCTGTCACCTTCCGAAAGTATTCTCCACTTGATGCAATACACCTATTGAGCCGTTTTCCACTGCTCAAGAGTTTTTGAACTCAATTTTGATCCCTTTTAGTGCTTCTGCTACTGTTTGTTTCTCCTCTTCCACATTGGCAGAACGTTTCCCTTTGAGGACTTTTTTCATCCAGGGAAAGGAAAAAAAGTCACTCAGGGCTGGATTGGGTGAATATGGCAGGTGGAGCATGGGGGTCATGCTGTTTTTGGTCAAAAGCTGCTGAACACTCAGCATGATGTGGGCAAGTGCACTCATAAATCACCCATCATGAGATGGGCAAACCTGTTGAAAGAGCCTTCAAAAAAATTAACTGCAGCCGAATGCAGCCTCTCACAATAATGTCTGCCTGTACACTGATGCAGACAGGTTCCTAGAACATTCACCTAGTAGGGGAAGCCTGTACTACAAGGGGCCCGTCCTCCAGAAGATAATTCCATTTTTTGGGGGTTCCCTCTTATATTTCTTATTCATGGTTTAAACCCATTCTTCCTGTGAATTATGAGGAATTAAGTATTAATCAGGGAAGGATATCTGTTCTCACTTCATCTGCTTAGCATTGTACTAGAAGTTCTAGCCCAAGGGTCAGCAAAATAAAGGGCCAGATGGTAAATATTTAAGGCTTTGTGGGCCACATGGTCTCTGTAGCATGAAAGCAGCCATAGACAGTATGTAAATGAATGAGTAGCTCTCTTCCAATAAAACTCTACTTATGGACATTGAAACTTGAATTTCATAAAATTTTCATGTGTCAAGAAATAGTATTCTTTGATTTTCTTTTAAATATTTAAATATGTAAAAACTTTTCTTGGCTTTCAGGCTGTATAAAAATAATCAGTAGAATAGATTTGGTGTGTAAGCCATAATTTGCTGATCCAGCCAGTTTAGTAAGACAACAAAAAGAAACAGAAAACATACAGTTTGAAAAGGAAGAAGTAAAGCCGTCTTTATTGTAGAAAATCTTTAGGAATGTGCGTAAGAGCTACTAGAACTAACAAGTTTAGTGAGATTGCAGAAAAGTCGGCACAATAATTTAGTGTTTCCATTTATTAACAAATAATAGGAAATTAAAAAAATCACAAAAGTATCAAAAATATGGAATTTTTTAGAGATAAATTTGACAAAAGATGTGTGACATCTATACACTGAAAATTACCAAGTATTGTTTAGAGAAATTAAAGAAGAAATAAATAAATTGGAGAGACATACCATGCTCATGGACTAGAAGACTCAGTGTTGTATGAATGTGAGTTCTTCTCAAATGGTCTATAGATTCAATACAGTTTCAACAAAAATGCTTGTAGGCTTTTTTCTTTTCCAGTATTTGCCCATCAGATCCTAAAATTTATATGAAAATACATAGGACCTGAGATAGCTAAAATAATTTTGAAACAATAGAATTGGAGGACTTAAAATATCTGCATTTAAGACTTAATAAAATTATAAATCAGGAAAGTTGATGTTGGTGTAGAGTTAGACATGCATATCAGTGGAGCAGAGATGAGACAGAAGGAATAGATACAATTATATATGGTCAGTTGATTTTTTAAAATAATTTTTTTATTTTTAATTACAGTGGATGTACAGTAGTATACATTATTAGTTTCAGATGTACAACACAATGATTAGACATTTATATACCTTAAAAGGGATCACCCTGATAATTCTAGTTCCCATCTGACACCACACACAGTTATTACAGTATTACTGACTATATTCCCTGTGCTGTATTTTATGTTCCATGACTATTCTGTAACTACCAATTTGTATTTCTTAATCCCTACACCTTTTTCACTTATCCATCCAGCCCTTCACATATCTGGCAACCCTCAGTTTGTTCTCTGAATCTATGAGTCTGTTTCTGGTCTTCTTGTTCATTTATTTTGTTTTGTAAATTCCACATATAACTGAAATCACATGGCATTTGTCTTTCTCTCTCTGACTTATTTCACTTAGCATAATATGCTCTCCAGGTCCCTCCATCCTGTTGCAAAAGGTAAGATTTCCTTTTTTATGGCTGAGTAGTATTCCATTGTGTAACTGTACCACAGCTTTTTTTTATCAGCTCATCTACTGATGGGCGCTTGGGCTGCTTCCAAATCTTGGCGATTGTAAATAAAGCTGCAGTGAACATAAGGGTGCATATGTTATCCTGAATCAGTGTTTCAGGTTTCCTCAGATATGTTCCGAGAAGTGGAATTGCTAGGTGAAAAAGCAGTTTCATTTTTAATTTTTTGAGGTAACTCTATACTGCTTTCCACAGTGGCTGCACCAGTCTACATTCGTACCAACAGTGCATGAGGGTTCCCTTTTCTCCACATCTTTGCCAACACTTGTGGTTTGTTGATTTATTGATGATAGCCATTCTGACAGGTGTGAGGTGATTTTAATTTGCATTCCTCTGATGATTAATCATGTCGAACATCTTTTCTTATATTTGTTGGCCATCCACATGCCCTCTTTGGAGAAGTGTCTATTCAGGTCATTTACCCATTTTTTAATTGGATTTTTTTTTTTTGGTGTTGAGTTGTATAGTTCTTTGTAAATTTTGGATATTAACCCCTTATCAGATATATCATTGGCAGATATGTTCTCCCATTCAGTGGGTTGTCTTTCTCATTTTGTTGATGGTTTCCTCTGCTATGCAAAACTCTTTAGTTTGATGTAGTCCCATTTATTTATTTTTTCTTTTGTTTCCTTTGCACTTGGAGATATATCAGAAAAAAATATTGCTACGAGAAATGTCTGAGATTTTACTGCCTCTGTTTTCTTCTGTGATTTTTTGGTTTTGAGTCTAACATTTAAGCCTTTAATCCATTTTGAGTTTATTCTTGTGTGTGGTGTAAGAAGTAGTCTAATTTTATTTTTTTGCATGTTTCCAATTTTCCCAACATGATTTATTGAATAGACTGTCTTTATCCCATTTTATGTTCTTTCCTTCTTTATCAAATATTAATTGACCATAAAGGTGTGGGTTTATTTCTGGGCTCTCTCTTCCATTGATCCATATTTGTTTTTTATGCTCATATTATGTTTTGATTGCTATGGTCTTGTAGTATAGTTTGATATCAGGTAGTGTGATTCCTCTGTCTTTGTTCTTCTTTCTTAAGGTTGCTTGGCTATTCAGGGTCTTTTGTCGTTCCATGTAAATTTTTGGAATATTTGTTCTAGTTCTGTGAAATACAAGGTCTGTTCAGAAGGTGTCCAGCAATGTAAGAAGAAAAATAGAGACCAGTATTGAAGAAGATGGAAGGTACAAGAAACATTGTACGAAGGACAATGACGCCTCAGTCCCCTTCCAAGTTGGTACTTTGGGACCTCACACAGTTCTCCCAGTCTGCCCCATTATATTTTCCTAAATCTCTTCAACGGTCTGAAATACCTTTCTTTTCCAAGGTGACTTTAGTTTTGGGAAAAGCCAGAAGTCAAGGGCTCCAAATCTGGGCTTTAGGGGGCCTGAGTCACCTGGTGATTTGATGTTTTACCAAAAAACTCTGCACAAGAGATGATGCATGAGTGGGCACATGGTCGTGATGAAGCTGCCAGTCACCAACTGCCCATAGCTACGGCCTTCTGAATCATCTGAATAGTTTCCGTGGAGGAGTGTTCAAGCTTAATGCAAGATTTCATGCAGATTCGTTGCTCTACTTGTTCAGTCATTTTGAATGCGACGATCACACAGTACACGTGCTCACTCAGTGGCGTCTGTTACCCCCACTGACTAGTACAGTAAAGTTGTCATTGTTCACGCATGGACATTCCAGTCCACTCTCCTTGCCTGCCAGGTTACATCGATGTTGCACAAACCGTTCTCGTTATATTAACAATGGCTGGACTTTTTCCGGACAGACCTCGTATGCCGTTGGTATCTTGACAGGAATTGCATTGAATCTATAGATTGCTTTGGGTAGGATGGACATTTTAATGTTAATTCTTTCTTGTTCAATACCATGAACACAGTATATGCTTCCACTTATTTCTATCTTCAGTTTCTTTCTTCAGTGTCTTATAGTTTTCTGAGTACAGGTCTTTTACATCTTTGGTTAAACTTATTCTAAAGTATTTTTTGGAAGCAATTGTTAATGGGATTGTTTCCTCAGTTTCCTTTCCTGAGAGTTCACTTTGGTATATAAAAATGTGGGTGTACTGGCCAGCCTGTGTAGGGCGTGTATCACTCTTGAAGGCTCCAGAGCTGCCATCATGTTGACTGCCATGAACTTCGGGGCCAAGAGCTTCCAGCTGTGGCCCCTGAACAAGGGCAGCTTTCTGCTGGACCACTTCGGTGAATGCACGCACACGCTTCAAGAAGTTCCAGGGGTGTCTCTGTGAAAACAGTTTTGAAAACGGCTTGTACAGACATGACTCAAAAGAATACTTAGAATGCATAATGGAGAGGTAACTGGTGGCACAAGCCCCTCGCACTGGGATTTGGAAATTTGATGGATGGAAAAGCTGACAAGCACTAAATTCCCATGGAAGGACCACCAGCTGGTCAGGTAGGACTGAGTGGTGGCTCTCAGCTGTCATCCTGATGTCACTTCCGAGGTGGTGAGACTGAGATAGGTGGCCAGGACACCCTTGAAGCACCTTGATGGGCCTGGTTCACAACTGGGAAGTGACTCATCCTCAGAGCCTGCCAGAGTCTTTGGGGAAATTATTCTTTCTGGTAGATTCTCTTCTCCTCCAAGAGTGGTCAGTTCTTTCTCTAAAGGCACGTTTGGTGAGTCCCTGGGGAAGCCTGTGTGGGCTGAGGAGTCTCACCAGTGAGGGGCTGCTCCCCTCGGGCCTCCCGTGGTGTACAGGCTTCATCTTGTAGCACCGACTCTGTGAAAGCAGACGTACTGCTTGTGGTGAACTGCAGAAAACCATTCCCTAGCAAAATGGTTTCTTTCCTTTTTAAAAAAAATAAAAATGAAAAGGCAGAATCCAAGATTATCAATAGTATGTTAGAAAGAGATTTAAAACATTGTAGATCTCTCTGTGTATTTGTACAAAAAAGAAATTCAGGAAGGACAGACTGGAATCTAGTGAGAATGGTTACCAGTCTGCAGTTTAGTTCTGACTGAACCATGTTCATGTTTCACATGCTCAAAAAATGAGCCAGGGTGTGGTGGACCCCAAACAGAACGCCACCCCTGGGGCACAGACGCCTGATGTGACTGCCGTGTGGGGCACGAGGCGGAAACTGCGGGAAGAGTAGTATGACTAAAGCTTCAGCCGGAAAGACAGGGTCCTGCACTCGAGGGAGTTGTTCACGTGGAGGGCGGTTCTGGAACTGTAGTCGCAGGTTGAAAAAACTGGTTATGCTTTGGGTGAAAACTGGGTGTATTGGACTCCTGGTTTGCTGGCACATAACGCTCGCTAGATACAGAAATAGGCACGTGTGCATACGCACATGTATGTGTATACATGCGTGCGTATGTGTTGCACATCGTGTGCTCCTGCGTGCTGATGTTTCAGCTCTGAGCATGGAGGGGCCTGGAAGTTGCAAGGCCCAGCAGTGGGGCTCACGCCCAGCGCCCAGACCCTGGATTCCAGCACCGTGGACAGGGCTCCTTGAAGCAAGGCTGGCTCCAGGGCATGGAGAGTGCAACACGGCCTGGACTATCTTGAGTCAGAAAGGGAGGAGTGCTGAAAAAACAATGGGGGCCGATCCAGGGACACAGGCGGCCATGCAGAGAGAGGTGTTCTCAGGGGCCACAGGGGCAGTGGGAGCAGTTTGAGCAACAGCATCAAGATCGTAATGAGTTGTGGTGCTCAGTAAATCAAGCCCCAGGACAGGAGTCCCCACTGATGGGACTAACTGAGCAAGCATGTCAGTGGGGGAAGGGACAGGCCCTGGTGAATCTGATGGGCATGGGGATGGAGGTGGGTGGCGGAGTGGGATGTGGCTGGGACGTGTTGTTGGGAGCTGGCCTACTCCGGAGGACCTGCCCTAGGGCACTTAGTGGAAACAGAGGGACTGAGAGAGACTACACTGTGGTCACTGGAACTGGGAGGCTGCCGTGGAGTGAGGCAGGCCCAACTAGGGCACAGCAGCACTGGCATGGCTTTCTTGCCCGAAGAGCACAACCTCAGTCTGGTGAGGACCTTCTATGAAGTGAATGAAGACCAGTGTGCTCAGAAGTGTCAGGTCCTCCCTCTGTGACAGGCGGAGCGGCTACGCAGACAGGAGGCCTGCAGGTTGGTTACCAAGGCAGCTCCATGCTTGTTCTGTGGCTCTGTAAGGTGCTATTTGGGGAAGCTGGGCATGTGAACTCTCATTTTTGAAACTTCTTGGAAGTCAGATTATTTCAAAATGAAAAAATATTTTGTGTTAAACTCTGTTGAACTTTCAAAAAAATGCAACCGATTTCTGGATATTTATTTGTATCCTGCTGTTTTACTGAATTCATTTATCGGTTCTAGTAGATTTTTTGGTGGAATTTTTAGGGTTCTGTATATACAGTATCATGTCATCTGTAAATAATGATAGTTTATTTCTTCTTTTTTAATTTGAATGTCCTCTTATTCTTCTTGTTTGATTGCTGTGGTTAGGACTTCTAGTGCTGTGTTGAGTAAGAGTGGCGACAGTGGACATCCCTGTCTTGTTCCTTATTTTAAGGGAAATCCTTTTAGCTTTTGCCCACTGAGTATGATGTTGGCTATGGCTTTGCTATATATGGCCTTTATTATGTTGAGGTATGTTCGCCTGTTGACACTTCGTTGAGAGTCTTTAACATGGGTGCTGGATTTTATCAAATGCTTTTTGACCTTATCAAATGCATCTAATCATATGGTCATGTGATTTTTATCTTTCATTTTGTTTGTGGTGTATCACATTAGTTGATTTGTAGATATTGTACCAACTTTGCATCCTGGAAAAAAATCCACTTGATCATGGTATATGATCTTTTTAATATATTACTGGATCCAGTTTACTAATATTTTGTTGAGTATTTTAGCATCTATATTCATCAGGTATATTGGCCTATAATTTTCTTTCTTTGCAGTGTCCTTATCTGGTTTTGGAATTAATATAATGCTGGCCTTGCAAATTGAGCTTGGGAGTCTTCCCTGCTCTGCAATATTTTGGTATAATTTGAGAAGGATAGGTGTTAGTTCTTTTTTAAATGTTTGGTAAAATTCACCTCTGAAGCCATCCAGCTCAGAACTTTTATTTTTTGGGAGTTTTTTGATTATTGCTTAGATTTCATTAGTTGTAAGCAGTCTAGTCAGACTTTCTATTTTTTTCTGATTCAGTTTTGGAAGACTGTATGTTTCT
>PVJD01005028.1:0-122816 GCA_004026545.1 Mormoops blainvillei
AGGTTGTACATATCAGTTCTTTGGCTTTTCAGTTTCCTTTACTATTCTTAACCTTCCTGTCTATATTTTTTATTTTGTTTTGTTTTTTGTCAACATTTTCCTACTACCATTTTCCCCAGCCCCACCCATCCCCACCTCCCACCCTCAGTCCTTCCCCCGTTTGGCTTTGTCGATGGTTCCCTTATGCATGTTCCTTGATGACCCTTCCCCTCCTTTTCCCCCATTATGCTCCTTCCTCCTCCCCTCTGGTTGCTGTCCATTTGTTTTTTATTTCAATGTTGCTGGTTTTATTTTGCTTGCTTGTTTACTTTGTTGATTAGGTTCCATTTAGGGGAGATCATGTGGTATCTGCCCTTCACTACCTGGCTTATTTCACTTAGCGTAATGCTCTCCAGTTCCATCCATGGTGTCACAAAGGGTAGCAGTTCTTTTTCTTCTGTGTAGTATTCCACGGTGTAAATGTACCACAGTTTTTGGATCCGCTCATTTCCTGATGGGCACTTAGGTTGCTTCCAGTTCTTGGCTATTGTAAATTGTGCTGCTGTGAACACTGGGGTGCACAGGGTTTTTTGAATTGGTTAGGAAAAAGTCAGTGTTTGAACCAAGGCATCTCTCTCACTGTAATTCAGTTGACACATCCTGTTCTTCAACCAGATTAGCCAATTCACCCATATGTTCTGAACCTAATGGTTTTGCAGACTTTCCCTTTGTTTTTGCTGTTCCCACTGCATCCATCTTGCACCTTCAGTGCCCACCCCCAGCCCTATTCTGGGATTGTATCTATCTGCAAGAATGCAAGCTTCCTTCAGTCTGCCCCCCCAGAACCTCCTCTTTGCCTGACCTTTTAATGACGGGGTTCCTCAGGGCTCAATTTTAGCTCTTCTAATTCTGTACTTCTTGCCTAGATAATTTTATTCACTCTCTCGTTAGCTCATCCTCTGTATGCTGATGACTCAAAATTTATGTGCTCAGCTTAGATATTTATAGAGGTTTATATCCAATTATTGGCTTCATATAATCGTTTGAATAGCTATCTCATAGATACTTAAAACTTGGTAGGTCACAAATGGAAGTCTGGTGCATCCCACATCTCAAATCTGAAGGCCCACTGGTGGTCCTTAAATCAGTGAAAGGCACTTTCGCTTACCTAGTAGCTCATCCCAGAAATGCGAATGTTTTCTGTGGTATTTCTTTGTCCTTTATCCTCATCCTGGATCCGGTTCTTACGGAGTGAGTATACAGCAGATTTCTCAGCTCCACCCTCATCACTTGATTTCCATGGACACCACTCTAACCCAAGCTACTGTCATATCTTCTTTTAAACAGTTAACTATACTAATTATCTCCCTTAAAATTTGTTTTGTCTTCACCTGATCCATTCTTCACAGAGCAAGGGATCTTTGTAAAGAAACATCTGATCATACCAACCTCTGGAATAAAACCTTTCAGTGAGTTCATGTTGCCCTTAAGATGTGGTCCAAAATGCCAGCCGGGTCTACAAAGATCTGTGCCATCTGCCCGCTGCCAGCTGCTCTGCATCCCCTGACACTCTTCCTTCATACTCTTACGATGAATCTCTGGAACATGGTGCTCCCTGCAGCGTCCAGTCTTCTACATATGCTTTTCTCTGGGTGTGGGATACTGTCCCCCACCCTTTGCTGTGTAACACCATTTGGTCCTCTGGCGTCACCTTAAAAGCTTCTTCTTCAGAGAAACCTTCTCTAAACACTGGAGCAAGTTAGAACCCCTTGTTTTCATTCCTGAAGCTTCATCATCTGCTTCTTCTGTGACGGACCATAGTTTTATAAACAGATTCTCTGTAATAATTGTAGGAAAGTCTGTCTTTCCCACTAGGCTCTAGAGTGTATGAGACACAGAGCTTTGCCCAGTCTGTTGACCATTCATTCTATCCTCCACCTGTAGCACAATGTTTGGCCAATGGCCAGCACCTAATACATTTTGTCCTTGTTTTTACAGGTTGAATTGTGTCTCTTAAAATGTTCTACCCTCCAGTACCCCAGAAAGTGATCTTATTTGGAAACAGGGTCTTCGCAGATGTAATTAGGTACAGTAAGGTCATACTGGAGTAGAGTGAGTCTTTAATCCAATGTGACTGGTGTCCTGAGAAGACAGTGGAAGATAGGAAGGAGACAGAGGTTAAAAGCACTAGAACTGTAAGCCAAGAAAAGCCAAAGGTTGGCGGCTACCACCAGAAGCTAGGAAGAGAACAGCAAGGATTTTATTCGGAGCCTAAGAGGGAGCTTGGAAATGCTAACACCCCGATTTGGGGCTTTGAGCCTCTAGAACCATGAGAGAACACTGTTGTTTTAAGCCATTTATACAGCAGCCCTAGAAAATGAAAATACTGCATATATTTATGTACTCATGCATTGATTTACTATGCAATGTATATTCATCTCTGGGTCCTCAGTGCCTGGCCATCCTTAGAACAAACATGTACTGAGTAATAAAATGCTTACAGAGTAATTAGGTATAAACACAGTCAGTATCTATCCATCTGTTTGTGGATAAAAACAAGTAGTTAACAGCCAAATGCTAAATTTATACTTACAACAGAATCCCCAAATCTCACTCCTAGGTCTTTATCCAAGAACAATGTAAATAAAAATATACAAATGTTATAGCAGCATTATTTATAACAACCAAACACTGGAATTGACCAAAATGTCCTTCATTGTGTGACTTTATGAACCACGGAGCCTGCATGCAATGGTGTACTACTCACCAGGAAAGAATAATGAACTGTTGGTACATAAACAACATGGCTAAATCTCAAATGCTTTCTGCTAAGTGCAAGAAGCCAGACTCGCATGGTTATACACTGTGTAAATTCATTTATGCAATGCTCCAGAAAAGGCAAAATCGTAGGAACAGAGGACAGTAATTGTTGCCAGAGTTTGGGGGAAGGAGAGCATCTGAATACAAAAACTGAGCCCAGTGGAAATCTTTACGGTGTTGTCATTGCCCTGATCGTAGTGGTGGTTACGTGAATCTAAGTGAGGCTTCAAACTTGTAGAACCACATATGAATTTGAAAGTTAAAGGAAAACCATGGGAGTACTAAGGAAGAACACTGAATTAAATGCATGAATCACATGATTTTTTAAGAAAGCTAACAGCGATGGTGTTTCCTAGGAAATGGTTATGCTTCATGGGAAAATGTCCTCATAGCTTTCTAAGATGATCTGTAATTTTCAAAGGCATCAAGTAAGAGCCATACGAGAAAAGCCTGGGGTAGGCAAACCGTTTCTGCCATCATGTTATCACGTAGGGAAACCAAGGAGGACTTGTTACCAGTATCTGTAAAGGTAGTTGAAGTCTTTTTAGTTCCTCACTACTAATCCCAAACTGGCAGCGAGTGGTAGCGGCGGGAAGCTGTTCCTCGGCAATAGTGACGTCCCCACCCACAGCCCCAGTAGAGTGAACGGGTGGTTCCAGCCCAGTTCCCAAAAGATAGGAGTCTGCCTGTCACAGATTGTACTGTTGTCACCCTGCTGTCAGATCGAGTGTGCCCCCAAGAGCAAACGAACCTCTGGGGCTAAAACACCCTACAGAACTGTCTTGAATTTAACAGCAAATTAGAATACCTGGCTCTGACAACCCCCCTGGGTATGCACAGACCTTCTGTAGCTCGAGGGTAGCTTTGCCATGATTTGCAGATGGTGGACATGTTAGGGCTTCTTCCAGCAAACCTTCCGGTCTGCCAGCAAATGGACCTCAGAACCACTGCACCAACCCCTCCGTCCTGCAAATGGACGAGCAATCTGGGAACAATTTCCCCCTCTTTAATGCTATTGTAAATGCAGTTTTGAGGCCACAGTGTCTCTGTTAGGTCACCTGATATTATTTTTCCTTTAACTGCCTAAAGCATACATATTGCCTCACTTGCTGCAAACTTGGTCTTTTCTCCTGTATGGTCCAGGGTGACGTGCTCTACATCATCTTCCATCGTGCGGTGGGTGCAGTTGGCTGGCTGTTCACCACCATCATGAGGGAAGGCACCTGACTGTGTTTCAACATGAAATTCTACCTTGACATTATCTTATTTTGGTCACTATGACCCAACATGTAGTCACACGCCTGACCAGAAATGGAACTAAGCGCTGTCAGCAGCCCCAGGTGGATGGGAGGCAGGAGGCTAACTTTCCCGAACAGCTTAATAACAGATTGCAGCACAGTCCAAAATATAAATAACGAATAGCCTGTAAATATTCAATTGAGATTATTTTGTTGATTAAAAATCCCGCTTTCCATGGAATTTTCAACCTCGCCCCTCCCTGGGGTAAAATGCACTGGGAAAGCGAAAGCGAACGGCCTTCTGCAGTGCAGATGTAACCGGTGCTTCTGACTCAAAGGCTACTTACCGTGGTCACTCAGTGAAAATGCGAGGGCTGGTACCGATGACAGATGTCTTCAAGTATTTGAATCGTATTGCCCTTTTTTTTTTTTAAATAAAGAAGGCAGTTTTGTGCTACAGTGCCTGTGCAATTTTTAGTTTGAATCACTACACTGTCTTTTGTTAAGTTTTTCCTTTCAGACCATGGAAAAAAGATCAAGCACTTGTGAGTGCAGTTCAGGGTAACCTAATGAGGCTATACATTCCCACTGCCAGGTGAATGGGGGAAGGTGGCACTCAAGTACCAAAAAGGTACCTGGGAGTTGGGAGGAGTTCCTTGCACTTAGTACTCCTTTCTTGACTCTTAAAGACTTGGCCTCGACTTTGTGGCAGTAGGGACATAAATAGTACTGTAGGGCACACCAAGCAAAATCTAAGTCCATTGAATCTCATAAACCAGAAGACCCAGCTGAATTTTCTTTGTTCCACCCATATCCTTTTTTCATTAATTAGAATATTTAGGATGCTGTAATTTACTATGCTCTTCTGATCTCAGCTGTGCAGTCGAAAAATCAGAAAAAATGCCGCTGGCCTCATCTGGGCAGACAGTCAACTGGGGGACAGTCCCCTGGGGCCACCGCAGTTGTGGCAGAATAATTAGAGAGACATCTTTAAATAAGAGGTGAATTTTGGGGGTTGGTTTTCTGGTTTCCTGCCGCAAAATGTTAAGGTCTGGGCGGGAGCTTCCTCCGCACCACGGCCAAGTTCCTTTCACATCCTGATACGCCCGTCTCCGCACTTCAGTGGTTGAAGGCACACAGCTTCCGCCAATGTTATGCTTCTTGCGTTGTCCCTATCGTGTGTCATAAAGACCTCCTCTTTCTGGGTTCCCATCACCTTTTCCTAGGCAAGCTTTAATGCAATTGTTTAGACGAAACTTGCTAAGTTTCAGTTGCACTTTAGAACTGACTTTTATTGTGTCCATTCTTCTGAAAATAACCAACTCCATTATACAGTGTCCGGCATAAATAATGTCCCTTTTTTTATTACAAAATCTTTTGTTACGAAATCATAAGCAGGTAATTCTGTAACAGAACAATATCACAGTGAAGCACACCATATGATGTTTTAGGAGAAATGTTCAAATTCAAACTATAAATCATTCCACCCATATCATTACCCTTCCAGCCACACTCAAGCAGGTGTTACTTCTGCTGGACCCTGCATATTAAATAAAATGCAAGGTTAATATTAAAACTCAGCTTCAGGTTTCAGGGACCATTTATGTGCACATGTTTCCCTGATACACCTTCCTTTCAGTGGATCCAAGCTGCATGGTCTCTTCTCCATTTAAGCTGTCAAATTTATGCCGTGCTTGGAATTAATGGATGTTACCAATTTTTTTGCATCTACTTTTTTTTTTGAAGATGAACCAATCATGCAATGTCAAAAAGCAAGTTTGTCGCAAAATGTCTTTGACAAACGAGAACAATTCCCCAGGTGGGGAAAAAACCAAACAAGAAGTTTTTCATACAGAGTCACCCAGAAGAACTTGAACTTTATGGTCCATATCAATATTTTACTGTGGTTACAACTCTAAGGCAGATGCCAGGATATTTTATGTTGCCAAATGGTCCTTTTATTTTGTAGCACATGTTGTGTGTTCTCTTTAGCAGTGAACACATCTGTTAGAATGTTTTTCTTTTCTCTCTCCCTGCACTTTTTTGTGTTTGTTTGCAGTTCTGGTTCCTCTAAAGATACAAACTCATACATCAGCCCAATGCATGTTTTATGACTTATAAACCTTGTTAAATGATGCCATTGTAAACAGCCATGGGTTAGAAAACCGCCGCTTTGTGAAAGGTATTTTGAGTAGCAAAAGAGCCTTTCATGAATCCGAATTCTCCAGGTTTAGAATCCCAGCAGCGTGTGATGAGAGAAGGCAGCTGGAATTTAGATTCTCTTGGGGGCAGACGAACAGGGAGGAGACAGAAACAAACAGTTGTTTTGTGCCATGCCATTCAACTGGCTTTCTACTTGCCCTTCTGTCCTTCAAGTTGGAATCACTCACTCGCTTGGCAGAATTTTGCTCAGGAGCAAGGGCAGAGGGGTGTGATTGCTTTTTGTGCCAAGGAAAACGAGGAGGTGTGTTGTTTTCAGGAGCCTCTGCCAGCCTTCCTCCGCCAGCTGCACCAGCCGCTCTCCCCCTCCGAGTTGCACCAACATTGGCAGAAGCAGCCCCTCTGGAGTGATCAAGGAGAGGTGTTGCTTGGAGAGGAACTGAGTGATTTAGCGTAGCGGGGAGGCAGCAGCGGATTGACCAGCAACCACGGGCGGCAGGGGACAGACTGACAGTGGCTTTTAGAGCCTCTGAGTACACGTGGAACGTGGTGCCTCTGAGCAGGAGCGGAGTAGTGCAGGGAAATGTGTGTAGCCTGTCAGACACAGATAAGCTTTCCCTCTTCACAGTTAATTTGGGTATCCTTTGCATTTTAGATGTTGGGAAGATTAGCATGTGATAACTACCATTGAGTTGAAAAGCCTACACCCCTCAAGACAGGTGAAAAAAATTAAAATTTCAGAAAAGAGGAGGGGTGTGCAGGCCTCTGGCCTGTGTGTGTGTGTGTGTGTGTGTGTGTGTGCGCGCGCGCGCGTGCACATGTGTGTGGTGGAGCAGGGTGAGGAGAAATCCGGTCATTTTTCCCAACCTTCTGTTCCTTCATTCACACAAATCTGATCTGCATAGACCTCAATGAAATCTTACCTGAATCAACCTTAAAACCCTTAGTATTTTATCTGAGGCGCTGCAGACTTAATTTGCTCGTATGTTTGTTTTCTTTCTTTCATAGACAGTAGGAGCGAAAATAAAGCTATTGTTTGCGATTAAGGCGGAGTTTACAGGCATGCGTTATATAATTCTTAGGCGCCTTGATAAGCAGGGAATTCCTGGGTAATGGTTTGGTATATAAAATTGGCACAACAGTTCTGAGCAAGCAGGCAATGGGTGGCATCCCGTTTTAATACCATGGTGATGGATCTTAAAAAAAAACCAAAACAGGTTATTTATAGCTGTAACACTTCAGCTTTTACAAATAGGTGGGAATCCCAAGTCTCTGAGGAGTCCCCCTCCCTTTTTTTCCTGTTTTCTTTTTCTTTTTTTAAACGGGTCCTATCTTAAAATCTAGGGTGGTGAATTTTCTCTTTCACAGAGAGAGTTAACACCAAACCATCTGCTTCATTTCAAATTTGGGTGACTGTTAGGGTATTTAAAGATTATTTTTAATATTCACCATCTTGCTTCTGATGTTAAACTATATATGATTATGGAGCCTCGAGTAACAATTAACTTTAAGGCCATGAGAAGTAAGTAATTCATTCCATTATCAGCTTTGTGTGACTCTCCAAGTTGTATGATTTCATTCCCTCATAAGCCGTGTTTATAGTAAACAAGGTTCCTTTGGCAAAAACAAGTGACTGGAGATAACCTGTTTTATTCAGATATGTTTAAAAAGCTAAACAATAAAGATCTTTATAACGACTTCTGCCCAAACAGCAGTTTGTGCTTCAGATTCAGAAATCTGTGACACAATGGCGTAATCCATCCCCCTAGATTAATGTCCCGTAAACCGCAAACTTGATTCTTAGTGTAAGGTATTCAACTGAGTAGCTACCATGGCAAGAAATACCTCTGAGACCTGCAGATACTAACCACGTATCAGAAGCCACATGCTAATCCGTGATTTAGGACTGGAAGTTTGCTGTAATGTGTGTTACAAAGACTTCAGTAGAGTTTGGCTCAGAAGTTTTTTGGGGGGTCCTTTATAAATGAATGTAATAATGATAATATTATATAAAAAAGAAATCAATATTACATTTATGAGTCCTTTAGCATATTGACAGTTGTCCTCCAGGAGCATTAACTCTGCCTTTTTAGGCCATTTTAAAGTTATTCACATTTGTTTCCTTGGTCTGATTTGCTCCTCATCACTTGCTTGTTCTAAAGGACTGTTCACCATCGGAGGGGAAAATCAAGCTACTTCCCTTTGTGAAGCTGGCAGGGTGGCAAAAAATTCATCCCGGCTTGTTGACTTGTCATTTTGAACAAAAATTAGAGTACTCACATTTTTAGTGTTAAAATCGGTACCCTAAGATGAGGCAAAGGAGGGCAGTGATATGATGTTAACAGTGGTTTTATATAAATTTTCAAGATGTCCCTTTTTCAAAATTATCATGAACTTTCAAACTGGAGTAAGAGGGAGTTGGATGTTAGCTTTTTTTTTTTTTTTTTTTTTTTTTGGCAACTAGACGCCAGAGAGCCACCTGCCGGCTTTCATGAAGAAACGCATCTCTGACACCTGTGATTGGAAAGAAAATGGGGGAAAACCAATATGCAGGTCATTTGAGATCTGATTATTTGATGGAGTATTTGATGGAAAAATGTGTGGTTCTGTCTACTTAATTTATTGCTGGCATTTATATTTTACATGACTTTTCATTTCTCCCTTTAAAAAGTGAACCAGGTCCATACAGTGTGGCAATCAGCACTACGTTAGTGTTTCAAAAGTGTTTTCACATCTGCTGCCTCATGAGAGTGAGCACTGTGTATGTTTTACAGCCGACAGAAAGCAGGTAAACACTGATGCTGGCTGGTGTTTCACTGTGACCGAACCAGGATTTCTGACTAAAGAGCAGCACATTTTTTTCCTCACTTAGTTATTTCAGTGATCGCTTCCTTTGTACAGTATTTTTAAATTGCACCTTCCTATGGATCGGTAGAGCATGGTTACTAACATTATTATTGTGACTTATGAGGACAAATTAAGATGGGCTTGCTAAATCCAGAAATAGAACTGAACTGGAGGGTTGGGGCGGTGGCCTTCGAAGGTACCTTCACAGCATCGTTGCGTTCTGCTTCCAAGGTTGTGTAGCATTGGATTTAATTTCTAGTTGCGTGGCTCAATTAATGTGAACACCTATTTAGCTTCTGTTTCTATTCAAAATGTGAGGTTTTATTAAATATTTCACTTTGGTAATCTTTTTAACTGCTGTCAGCAGTTGGTGACTTTACCTCGAATGACCTAGTTGGTCTGCTTGTCTTTTTACTACTTACACTACGTTCTCTTTCAAAAGAGAAGTATGGGCGCTGGGCAGTGTAGGGAACTACAGTAACGAACACAGGGAACCGTTGTGTGGCTGGCGTGGGCTTCCCTGCGCCCTAGTGCCTGAGCCATTGGAAAAGCCACATAAAGGTCCGAGCTGTACCGTCTCCGTCAGCGAACATACGTTCAAAGTATCAAGCACCAGGTCAGCATTGAGGAAATTTCTGACCCTTAAAGAGCACAATTTGATAGTGCATGTAAACACTTTCTGTCCAAAAAATGTTTTATTTCATTCAGTGTGTATTAAACACTTATTTTCCTATCCTATTTGGGGGAAGTTCGGCCTTTTAACCCTTTTTTTTCCCTCTCACTACGTGTCGGAAATATTACTCTCAATCCACAGGTTCAGGAACTTGGCTATTATATAGATTCGGGCCATTCAGTTTACACGACCCTCAATAATTTGCTGAGTTCCAGAACCAGTAAAAGTCTGTTATTCTATCACCTTCTGGGACTGAGAGCTTAGTTGTACAGGAAGCATGATTTCTGAAAAACGGCTACAACTTATAGAATACCTGTGAAGCAGCAGAAACGATCTCATCATATATAATTCTCGTAATTGGAACATGCCTTCCGCCCTCAGTAATTTTCCATTCTATTTAGAATCAAATCCAAATTCTTGTCTCTGGCCACTTAGGCCCTGCATGCTTTGGCCCCTGCGGAACTCCCCACATGTTATTCGCAGTGCTTTTCCCCAAGGCCGTTTGCCCCCGGGGGAGGTTCTCCCTAACTCACAACCTTACCCATGTTTTTCTCTATTGACGTACTCCCTCGGCTCTTCTCTTGTTTGAGCAGGGAGACTCTGCCATTCTACTTAGGTATTTCCATTTTCTCCTTTAATCTGTTACCAGCTTTCACCAAATAACTTTTGCGAGTTTCATAAAAAGTTGTTACAGTTTGTAACTGGGTTTCTGGATGTTTATATCTATTCTGCCTGCCTTTCCGCAACCCCTCCTCCCCAGTGCTGAGAGGCAAATACCTTAAGTGTTTATTCATCAGCATATACTTACCTCCTACCAGGGTGCTTGACCCCAAAACTGTTGCTCAGTTTACCCTTGTAAAATTGAATGAATTAACCCTGCCATGGTGGATTTATTGTCCCCACTGGAGGTATTAAGCAGCCAATGTTAGACATCTCGTAATTGGCCAGCCTCCATTGGAATCCAGGTCCTGCTGACTCCAAGCCTTTCTGTCACTCTTCATACCCCAGCTGCACTCACAGATTCTCCAAACAGACATCCCTGTGCAGAAAGATGGAGACACTGAGCTCAGGATTGCACATGGTGAACAGGTCAGGTGGGAGGGACTTTTGAAAAAGTGAAATCTTTAATGTAGAGAAGATCTCTGTCGTCGGCGGTTGCAGGAATGCCAGCCCCACACAGAACCTGGTGCTCGGGGCCCCTGAAGAGGACAGAGGAGTTCGCCTCAGCCCTCCGGGCACAGAGGAGCTGATGATCATTAACACTTGAAAGCCGAGGCTGGTCCCGCGGTTGATAGCTCCCCAGCAGGAAGCCTTTAATATAAAGCCCTGCCTTCATTAGCGATGCAGGGAATAAGCTTTGTGGCTCTTTCTCAGGGCTAAAAACGGAAAGCATTTTTTGGAAATCCACTTTTTTTTTTTTTTTGGTGGCATGCTTCAAGAGTCTCCGGACGTCCGTCAGTCTAATGACGCAGCACAAACCCAGCCAGCATGAAGAAAGGTTTCCTGAAATTGGGGCTGCAAGAGCCTTGTGGAGGGGTCTGAGAAATAATCATGAAATAAATAGATTATAAGTGCACACAATACTGATCAAGCTGGTGACCTGCATTTCAGCACCTGACTGTGATAGGGGACTTGAAAGTCGGAAATTTTTAGTGTAAGTAATAGCTAAGAAACTTAGTAATCAATGCATGTAAAAGCTATTGTTCCAGGAACTGAAGGTATGACCCACCTTGACTCCAGGAGACCACAAGCAGTTCCAACTCTGTGCCCCAGGAGGGCTGCAGGCGATCGAGATGGTATCTGAGCCATTGTACTCCAGGGTGAGACGCCCACCAGCAGCTAAAGACCCCCACCCAGAGTGAGAAGCCTGCAGTTTTTAAAATCCAATTAACTTTTCCCTGGATTCCAAACCGCTTACCTACACTTTGTTCTCCTTATAAAGAGGGCCACTTTAAAATGGAATTTGAGACGGTCTGTTAGGGGACAAGCCTGCTGTCTTCTCAGATCGCAGACCGTCCGCATCAAGCGCCCATAAAGATTCAACCCCTGTCCCTGCTGATTGGGTCTCGTAGGTGACAGGCAGCACGAACACCGACTTTTCCGGTTTCAACCCTTCAGTTATTCTCAAGCTTTAAACAGATGCCTCGCGGTTGTCCACTCCTTCAGGTGTCTCTAAACGTGGCAGCTCATTGGGAAGCCAGTTTAACACTGGCACAGAATAGTTCCAGTCTGTCTGTAGTGTCCCAGAAAGTCAAAGCGGCTCCCAATCACTGCATACATTTCAGTGGTCAAGGAACTGAACTTTCGGCCCTGACCCCACCATGCCCCAGATTCTGCTCTACCTTTTAAATAGACTTTCCATACTTCCCCCAGCACCTGCATTTAAGCTTTAATTTTTGGATAAGTGCAATATGAATATTTAGAAGCCCTTTCTTCCCATTTTCATCATGGAATTGGAGCAATAGGGCCACTGCGTCGCTGCCTGAATTTCTGTTCCTTCATTTTTCCAAACAGTGAGTTGGCCGATCTAAATGTCCATTCATTCATTCATTCATTCATTCATTCTGTTAACCTGCATTAATTACCTATGAGCCAAGCACTCTGAGTATCCGAAGGGCTGAGTTTGTGTCTTTCCCATTGCCGGACTCCCCAGGAATTAAGATGGTCCAAGTGAGAAACTCTGATTAAAAGCACAAAGCAAAAACAAAACAACTGCCACTGTTAAGTGCTATGGCAGCACTCCGTGTAAGAGACGTTGGCAGCAAACAAAAAAGCCCGGAGACATGTATTCCCCCACAAAACTGTAAGCACTATAATCATAAAAGTTTCATCTCGCCCATTTCTGAATCTCTAGCATTTAGTGGTCCACTTAGCACACAGGAAGGAGGTTTTTTTCTATAAACAATGGCTGAATGAATACGTGTAGGAAAACAGAAGGCAGATAATTACTGGGCCAGTGGATGGAGTTAGGCTGAAACCAATCCAGACAGAGAGAACATATGTACAAAAATCCAATAAGTATTTCAGACCGTTCCGATCAGTGTTCTGAAATGACGTCTGGGCACATTGGGAAGCAGGCCACGTGCTTTCCCCACACATTCACATTGCCCTTGCCCATCATTTCTGAATTTATACTGCCGCTCTCCCTTTCTGTCGGGCTTAGGACTTAGAGTAGCAAACTTAGCTCTTCTGTGACCTGGGGCCTGTTTCATGCTGGGTCATTGATACAACCATCTTCTCTAGACAGAAGTGGCCAGTTGTCTTCTTAACTGGCTCCCACTGAGAAATCAAGTGATTTAAGATTGGTCATGGACTTATTAGAGACAACTCTTAATAGTGGAAATGACTCTACCCCTGTGGTTTGGATTCTGGCTGTGCCACTTACATATATTCTTGTTTTCTCGAACAAGACACTGAAACTCTGGGAGCCTGAGTCACTTCATTTGTAAAATGCGGATAATAACGCTTCACGGGGCGGCTAGAAATAAAGTCAATGGCAAGCGAATGAAGTTTCTGACACATTGCTTTCCCTCAGCGAGTGTATCTGCTTCTCCCCTTCCTGTGCAGTCAGTAGCTCTTCCCGTGAGGAGCACTGGAAGTCTGGCCCGATAACAGCGTTTTTCTTTTCTTCTCCGTTTGCTTTACCGTCCCTTCTCAGTGGCGATTTTATTTAAGTGTGATTAATTGAGCACATTACCTGAACTTAACCATAGAAATGCCCCTTATTCTTGTGTAAGTTTCCTTCTTTCTTCCATTTCTTCAGTTTCTTTATTAGAAACACTGCTTGCACTGCCTGTACTTCAAAAGATGATTCAGAATTTCACTACGTGTTCAATGGACCTGAGTTGAAATTGAGACTCTTTTGTTTCATAAAACATCAGTGATCTTGTATGTGTATGTCCTGTTATATTTGTATTTGTATTTTTGTGTATCATACTATCTCCATGTCTCACTTGTTCTCAACCAGATTTATGGTGACATATGTAGAAAGAAAAGAAAAATGCACAAACACATACCCACGAAGATGCACACGCAGAGGATAAACGTGTCGCGAAGGTAAAATAAATACAAATGTGAAGGCATGATACCCAGGTAGGGATGAGATCAAACCTCAAACCACGCCCTTTCAGGCCCCCAGCAGCCTGAGCTGGGCTGCCAGATGTGAAGCTCGGCTCGGAAATGCCGAGGACCCAGAGGGGACCAACAAGGCCAGTTATAAAATTCAAATTCCACATGACATGAAAGAAAAAACCAGTTGTGTAGGAAATGTGCTGATGTGCTTATTCTAAAGCTCTGGTAGCGGTGTTCCTAGCCTTTCCCATATCACTGGAGCATGGGAAAAGTGTCGTAATGTTAGGGTACACAACGGTACCCAGATGAGGTTGCTCTTAGCCAGAGGAGATGAGCCCTGGGGCCGTGCCATGTGTCCTTGAAGACTGAGTGAACCCGTAATTTACACACCTCCCAGTTCACGAGCGTGCCATGTGCACAAATTGAACACTATTGTGGAAGGATGTCCTTTAAGACAAATCCATGAACAGCAAAGCGCAATTTAGCAAAAGTCAGTCCCACAGAAGCTAAAAGATTATGTATGGCCCAGGGACCTAGCTTTGTGATTGTCTGGCTAGATCCAGAGAGAAAATTTACCATATCTAGAAAAAAAAAAGAAAAGAAATGGATGGATTGCTTATCTTTCAGGCAAGTTAAATCCCCTCTACTTGATAAAGCCCAGAGTAATCAGGAAATGAAGGAGACTAATGGATTCACCCTTGATGAAAATTGACACCCACATGCAAGTTTCAGGGAAAGCGAATTTCCCAGAGAAAACCTGCTTGGGTGATGCAAATCAGGCCTGGGAGGTGCCATTTGTATGCAGAGAGACTTAAGGGAAGGACTTAGTGCAATTGCTTTCTGTCATCTGGATCGCAAACAAGATGAACAGATTCAAAGTGAAAAGGCTTATCTATAAACCTGGTGGAAAATAGAGCTAGATCATTGTACAAAGAACTGAAGGAACTTAAAGGGAAAAGCAAACATTTATCTTCTAGTTGGGGAAGAGGAAGGCAGAGGAGACTTGTTCAGGCACTTGGTGCCCTTTCCATTCTGACGTCAATAGTATTTCTATAAACGACTATACCCCCCCCCCCCCCCCAAATCTTCATAGTTGTTTACTCATTTGTTCTTATGCAAAACCCTGGGGAACAGAACAGAAAGAACTCTCTGGGCACGGACACCAATGTTGTGGGTTAGTGATTTGTTAATGTAAGACCAGAAAAAAAAAAAGTTTATTGGACTGGTTATAAACTTTATGGGCAGAACTTTTCTGTCACACGTGGCTTGTACAGCGTCCTAACTTTTATAATCCTATCTAGATTTCAAAGAATACAGGCGTGTTGCTTGGCCAGTGTGGCTCAGTGGATTGAGCACCAGCCTGTGATCCAAAAGGATTTACAGCTTAAAACAATTTATTTACAGCTTGAAATAATTCTTTGTGCCCAGTAGCCTTCCCTTAATTCTCCATGCAATGAATACCCTCGAGCTCATTATTCAGAATTTCCTTAATAGAAATATGAAATTAATCAACAATTTTTTTAACAATGGAAAAGGAGCTGAAGTCTTTTGAGGATATAACATTCAGTTCAAAGCTCGCCTAAATTAAATGTTAAATAATTTCACTAAAGAGAAATCTGCCCACAACTCACTAACTCTCTATAATGAAAATGAAATTTTTCATAATTATTCATTTTTCTTCATTAAAGATGCATTCCCTACACACTTATTAAATTTGTATCTTAAAAACATTTTTTGGCTTTTAATCTCTTAAACAAAAATGCTTGCCATTTTCCCCATAGCAATGTGTACTTGAAGTTGTGAATTTATATACATTTTCCCCATCCCTTAAAATATGTTTTGTGAACTACAATCACAGAACTACCTTCATATTTAGCTAAATTTCGGGAGAGGAACTATATTGAACCATATTATTTAAATTATTTAGTGATTCATGGCTACATTGATTTGATCACAAATCAGTAACGTCATTTAAAATACTTATTTCCTGGGCTTCCAATATGCACCCTTCTACTTGACATCCATAATCTTTTTTAAAAAGATTTTATTTATTTATTAGAGAGAGAGGAAAGAAGGGAGAAGGAGAGGGAGAGAAACATTGACGTGTGAGAGAAACATCAGTCGGTTGCCCCCGACACACACACTCAGCTGGGCATCTGCGTCCGCAGCCCGGGCAGGTGCGACTGGGAACCATCCTGACAACCCCTTGGTCCTCAGTCCGCTGAGCCTCACCAGGCAGGGCGACATCTGCAACACTGCCATCACCTCAGTCAGATTTTTTCCTCCAGTTTTGGTATTATACATTTGGAAGCCCAAAGTCCAGTTCAATTACTAATCTTATTTTGCACACTCTCAGACAAAATGCCAGTGTACAACATACACATCTCCGAGGACCTGCTTCATCCAGCACGTGTCAGCTGTCACTTTCTGGGGCCACTCACTAGACAAGTCCAAAATAAAACTCAGAACAGAGAGGACATGCCGTGCCTTCTGTAAATTGTGTGTTCTGAGAACCTATTAAAGCTGACAAGGGAGGGAGCCTTCGATTGGAGAGCATCTGATTACACCTTGACTTGATTCCCCGTTGACTTTGGTTATGCCATACCTTTCCATTTCCTAGAGAAATAAATTAAAAGTCAGAAGTAATTTGCCTGACGGAGGTGCAGGTGGAATTTTGTTCAGAAGAGCCTTTGTGCGCTGTGAAATCCAATTTAACCCCTTGATGGGGGGATAGCTTATTTTCTTTTGTTGACAGCTTTGTGGCAGCTAAAATAGGGACCTGATTAAATCGAGACAGTGAGAGATTGAGGTCTTGTTCTAACAGCAGGGGGATCAAGGCCTCTGATCTTATCTCCCAGAACACGGAGATGAACTGAGGACAGAGGCAGAGAGATAAGTCCATCTATTTTGTGCAATGAAAGGGGAAAATACTAAGAAAGAATTCATGCGGACAGAAGTATGAACAGCTGGTCCAAAAAAAAATGCATGGGAATTGAAAATAAGAAAGTCTAAACTGTACACTAAAAAATAGGGAAATAAATCCTAAACTAACAGTTTGAAAAGATGCGCTTTTTATAATTTCATCCTCTGACAAGTGTTTCTTAAAGTCAAATGCTCATTACTGGTAAAATGTAGTTGATTTTAAATGTATTTAAGATGCTATAGCATCATTTGGTTCTATCTTTTTTGTTGCATGTATTTATTAAAACTATTATTTACACATATATTTACCATAATCAAATGACACCTCAATAAATACATGATGTCTACACACATAAGTTCAAAAATATTGTATTGTGTGTTCACCAAGTTCTATAGACACTTTTTTTTTGGCACGTATATTAACTTTTCATCAATTTGTCTCACCAGTCGTAATTCAGATTGCGGGACATGCATTTTACAGTTTGCTGATTGTTACTAAGCATTTCGAAATGTCAGGTCTGAGTCTAAGTAAGTGCCCTCATTCAGGGTTTATGTCTAGTGTAGAAGAATCGAACAGTTGTGTCTGTCTCAAGGAATACGGAAGGCCCCCTTTTCCAGTTGGGAAGACGTGATCACTTTCTCCCTGGCTTTAACTGGGCTGAAATAGTTGCCTCTAGGTGCTTTCTGCAGTATTTCCCCTACAAGGCCCTTCCCTCCGCCATATGTAATTTCATCTGTTCAGTGATGGTGTTGGAAGCTGAGTCAGGTCAAAATCATTTTCTGTAAGTTTTTAAGGATTCTTGTAGATTGTGAACAAGTGTGTAGATACAGGTGTAGATTTAGATACACATAAAAATAATTCTTTGGTCCACAGATTTTAGGAAAACTTGGTTAAATATATGTAAGCATTTCCATTTTAAGGGGTCTAGGAAGTCCTGTGGTAATGTGAATGGCAATCCTTTAAAAAACAACACAAAACAACAGGGTAAATGAAATTACATTTCCTTAACAAATTCTACCGTGCAAACAGCTCTCAGCTCCAATATGTTGGAGACCATATTCTTCTGTGCACTCAAAGGTCCTTCCACCTTCATGATGTTCAGGTCCTAAAGTGCCCGTCTCTGAGCAGGTCCTATGTTTGTGTCCCCTCACCTACACTTATAAGTCCAGGCACACCCAGAAATGAGCACAGAATTGTCACTCACGTGAAGGATACTTATTTGCAATCTTCTCCTCTAATACACTTTTTACTTTCCAAGTCTCCTGGGCAAATTTCCTCTTCTCACGTGGACTTTCAAGTGTCTCCATTTAAGCTTTTAGCATTTCAGCTTTTCTTTTCAACTATTAATATTACCAGAATAAGTGAAATGATTTTGTGGGAAATTTACCTTTCTGAAGACTCACTTGTGGGAATTGGGAGTATGCATGCATTTCTATATTCGTTGGTTTTATTCCGTGACTTTACAGAAGGGTAGGTTATGTACTATGTGCAATCTTTGCTTCATGCTACTGAGCTATTGAGCCAGCAGAAGCGAAATAAGTGGCAGGGTGGCCTGCACACACCCACGCCTTTCATAGCTTCATCAGAAGAGGTGACCAAAGGCCCCAGAGTACTGAGGGGTCTGAGATATCCTACAATGGAATCAGTTGGGATTTTGAAATTAAATGGTGTTTTGAATGTTGAGAGGCTGAGACACTTCCCCAGCCTCAGTCTTTTTGTTTCTGCAACAGGAGCATGGGGATGGTCATTACCATCTCATGCGGGTGTAACAGAATTAAATAAGGTGGCTTATGTAAATCTTATGTAAATATTACAGGGGCTCAATATTCATTTGTTCTCATTCATTTTCCACCTCCTCTCCCTCCTTTCCTCTCTCCCTCCCCGCGCCTCCTGTTCTCTCCCCATTGTGTATGCCAGTCTGGTTAAAGTCCACTTTCTGTTTTTACCAAAGGATTTCGATGATAAGAATATAACCTCGTAAGGCACTTAAGATTCCCATGTCTTCTTCCTCTACTCAATTACAGCGAAGGCTATATAAGCATACTTAATATCATTTTCTTCCGAAAGGTAGATACCGAAAACCAACTTGCTCAAGTTATGTTCTATCTCCCTTTAAGCATGCAGAGATGGAAAAGTGAAAACCTGCATTTCCCCGGTTCCCTGGCAGACAGAGGTGCGACTGGATTTAGGTTTTGCCAATCGAATAAGCCTGAATTGGGTTTGGAACAGCTTAGGTGGGTACAGGCGAGGCATGGTGTATTCTAGTCGCTCTCCTGTTACAGATTATGATCCCGGAGGTGTGTCTGGAGCCAGTAGCAATTTCTCAGGTAACTTGTTGATCTTGAAACTTTCTGATTTAGTCAGGGGCAGCAGCTCCTTTTGTAGCCTGTTATATTCTGATTTTAAGTAAAATATATGTTTGGTTGTCAGATGACCAAGATACATTTGTCAAATGTATTTGCTTTTCCTGACTTGGCTGGGGTGGCTCAGGTGGTTGGAACGTCATCCAGTAACCCCAAGGCTGCAGGTTCTATTCCTGGTCAGGGCACATACCTAGGTTGCGGTTTGATCCCCAGTCTGGACACGGCCCTGTGCAACTCCTGCAAATATATATGTAATCCAAATATAAATATATAATCCTAACCAGTTACCACAAGCTTAGTGATAAAAACAACATAGATTTCGTCCGTCATGGTTTTTGTGAGTAGAAGTCCAATGTCAGTATCAATTCGCCAGAATCAAGGTGTCTGCTGGAATGTACTGCCCTGGAAATCCCTAAACGGTCTTATGGGCACCTCATCCAAATCTCTACCCCCAAGTTCAAGTTGTGTTTCTTTTGCATATGTGTTCTCTCCTCTTTTGTCTGTGTGATCTCTCCCTGCATCTGTCTTAGAAGAATACTTTTGATGACATTTAGGACCCACCTGATCATTCAGGTTTATTTCCTCACCTGAAGATTCTTAGCTTAATCACATCTGCAAAGACCATTTAGTTACTTTTCTTTTCTTTCTTTTATTTTTTAATCTTCACCCAATGATATAGCCATTGATTTTGGAGAGAGAGAAAAGGGGAGGGGGGAGAGAAACATCGATGTGAGAGAAAAACATCGATTGGTTGTCTCCCACAAGCTCTCTGACTGGGGTTTAACCCAGACTGGGTATGTGCCCTGACTGGGAATCAAACCTGCAAACTTTTGGTGCATGGGACAGTGCTCCAGCCAAATGAGCCTGCAAAGGCCCTTTTAAAAAAAAAAAATGGGGTAACACTTAAACGTTCTAGGGATTAAGACATGGTATATTTGAAGAGAAAGTATTTTTCAGAATATCACAAAAAGGGCTGAATTTAAGAGGATCAGAGCTTTTCAAACTGCTTTCGTCTGGGATCACGTTGGAAGTTCCTAGAAACAAGTGCGGATCAGCCTTCAATAGCAACTGCTTCAATACTCATGTGCGATGGTTAATTTTATATGTCAACTTGGCTGACCATGGGATGACCAGATTGCGTGTTATTTCTGGGTGTGTCTGTGAGCGTGTTTCCAGATGGCATTAGATTCGAATCAGTGGACTCAGTAGTTTGCTCTCCCCAATGTGCGTGGGCATCAACCAACCTGCTGAGGACCTGAACAGAACAAAAGGTCAAGGAAGGAAGAATTTGCCCCGTTTTTTTTCTCTCTGCCTCACTGTATTAGCTGGGACGTCTCATCTCATCTTCTGCTGCCCCTGGACAGGGGTCAGGGCTGGCTCTAGTTCTCAGGATTGTAACTCAGACTGAATTATACCATTGGCTTTGCTGGCTCTTCAGCTTACAGACAGTGGATTGTGGGAATTCTCAGCATGTATAATCATGTGAGCTAATTCCTCATAATAGATACGAGAAATATCTCTATATATCTATATTTATCTATCATCTATCTATCTATCTAATGTACTCTCCTCTTCCTTATTTAATTTAATAATTTGTTTACCAGGGTATAAAAGAGTTAGAAAGTTCATCTGAGTTGCTATAACGCATGATCATCAATGTTAAGGCTCAAACACACGGTTTTTCTGTCTTTAAGCCTGCACGTTCTTTCTGCCAAAGTCAAGGTTGATAATGCAGTACACACAAGGGTGTGTTAAATAGAACAGTTTTAGAGATATTTCTTAAAAAAATTTTTTTAAATCCTTACTTGAGGATGTGTTTATTGATTTTAGAGAGAGATAGAGGGAGGGAGGGGAGAAGAGAGAAAGAGAGAGAGAGAGATTGGTTGCTTCTTGTACACACCCTGACTGGGAATCGAACCCACAACATTTTGGTGTACAGGATGACACTTCAACGAACTGAACCACCTGCTCAGGACCAGAGATACTCTTTTATGGAAAGTGAAGTCCCTGTCCGGGGATGAAACATGCTGATTTTAAATGGTTACAAAACCAAGGACCACTTTTAATGAATCATAACAAGGTCTGAAGAAAAAGGTTCGAAGTCGAATCTAAATTTCATATTGCAAATGTCACAGTGAGCAATAACCAGCAGTAAATGCTATTTTCTATACATGGCCTCCCCTCCCGCCCCCTACTTAAAGTACTGTTTTCTCTCTTTGTTCTTTGGGCCTTTTCAAAATTATTTGCTTCCAGGTCAAATTGTCCCTAAGGGGAATAATGATAATAACTACTCTTGTGGTTACAATGCTTTAAAAACAGAGGAGAATTCACTTTGTGGTTTCGATAACCACATTTGCTATCCGTGCCTCAGGTTATGCTGACACATGGAGAAACCAAGTAGCGGTTAACAAGGGTGACTCAAGATGACACTGCTTTACCACTCTCCCTCCAGTGCGTCACAGTGGGAATGAGAGGAAAGGGGGGACAACCGGAGAAAGGCAGACAACACTACTCTGGAGGAAAAAAGTACACGTTACACATTTCGTGTTCATGTCCACTCAGCAGACATGCGTGCTCTGCAGCGTTCCTGCCACGTATGTTTCTGGAAGGTTTTGAAAACATCTGTGGTCAAAGAAAAATTACCTTTCTCCCAGAGCCCTTCTAAAAGGAGCTCTTCAAAATGAACCTGTTTGCCCTGGCTGGATACTCAGTTGGTTAAGGCATCATCTGATATGCCAAGGTTTCAGGTTCGAGCCACAGTCAGTGCACATACCGATAAGAATCAACCAATGAATGCATATTTAAGTGGAACAGCAAATTAATGTCTCTCTCTCTCTCTCTCCCCCTCCCTCCGCCACTCCCTCCCCCCTCACTCCCCCTTCCTCTCTCTCCCTTCCTCTCTCTCTCTCAAATCAATAAATAAAATATACTTTTAAAAAAAGACTTTCAAAATGAACCTGTTTACTACTTCTCCACTAACCAGCCACCGAGTGACAGAGAACTCTAAATGCTGATGGGGCAGAAAATTCTGCCCTGAGACACACACATCACTGTCCACGGAGAGAAGTGGCAGAAGATGTTCATTAGAATCTAAGGAACAAAATAAATAAAATAGAGGCAGGCTCACAGATACAGAGAACAGACTGACAGCCGTAGCGGGGAGGGGAGGCTGGGTGGCTGGATAAAAAATGTGAAGGAAAAAAAACCCCTCATAAACACAGATAACAGTATGGTGATTAACAGAGGGAAAGGGATTGGGGGTGGTAGGGTAAAGAGACTCGGGGTGGTGAACACACAATACAATATACAGATGATGTATTATACAATTATACACTTAAAACCTGTATAATTTAAAAAAAATATTTATTTATTTTTTAGAGAGAGGGGAAAGGAGGGAGGAAGGGAGGGAGAGAAACATTGGCCTACAGCCTAAGCATGCGCCCTGCCTGGGAATTGAACCTGTGACCTTTCGGTTTGCAGGTCGGCACTCAATCCACTGAGCCACACAAGCCAGGGCTAAAACCCATATAATTTTATTAACCAATGTCACCCCAATATTTTTCTTTAAAAACCCAGCTCTACTTACACTTTATTGAATAAATTTTGGTGAAGCTCAGTACTTCCCTCCTAGGGAAGGAAGGGAGAAGCTATGACCAGTACTCCTAGAGGTTTATGGTCTTGGCCTCTGGAGGACAATGACAGAAGTTAACAGTAAAGCAATTTTGATGTTTATTAGTCATTATGCTAAGATTTTATAAGGTTTTTTCTTATCGACTCTTTGTAATTATTTCAGAATATAGGTATCATTATTCTCAATTTTACAGAAATAAACAGAAGCAGTATGTGATTTATCCAAGGTTTCAGAGAGTAATGGCAAAGGAAAAAGCAAAACCCAATTTTGTCTGACTTCTCTTCTGTAAGCCAAAGACCATGAGGAAATAGCCTCTTAAATGTTATACAGAATCATTATCAAGTTTCCACTCTGTTGTCTCTTTATTGTTATTGTGATTTGATTTATAGTTTTAAAATTGATTTGAAGCCTTTCGACATATTCTTGCTGCATTTTCATTTAGCCACCTATGCCAAGGCTGCAGAATAGGACAGGTTTTGGTGTACCCTTTCCGAAATGCCCTGAGCATGTACATTTCACGTATGTATTTTTTTACACAAATGGAAATATATTGTCCACATTTCTTATAGGATTTTCAAAAGATCACCCAACTAATAGGAGGTGGAACTGAGACTTGAGACCTAAAACTCAAGCATGTGTTTTTAACTACTATGCTAACCTTTTGCAAATAAATGGGAAAGTAATATCTTGCATGTGATCCTTATAACAGGGTCAAAGTAGCTGTGATTGCCTCCCTGCTCGTTCAGATGAGGGATCTGAGAGCCACCGTGGGGAAATAAACTCCCGGGGCACACTGCCAGCACAGAGTGGACCTGGGACGTGGGCTCACTTCTCCGCATCCTCAAATGCACCCACTCTGGGAGACACTCCACGACCAATGTCCAAAAAAAAAAAAAAAAGTGGCTTCTTTTATGCGTGTCTTACTCCATCAAACAAAAGCAGAATAAAAACACCCTCTCAATCTTTATGAAGCCAACCTGCGTTGATTAAGAGGCTTAAAAATAGAAAACAAATTGATACCCCTAGTTTTTCTAGTAAATCGTAGCGTCTGTTGCTGTAATATTTAGTGGCCTGTTCTGTTATTTTCCCCATCATGTCCCTTATTGATGCTAAAGAGAGACTATGGGAATGACAAACCACCTTGAGCAGCTCTGCAAGCAATATATATCTTGAAGATTATAGACTAAGCTATATACAAAATCCATCTATTCTTTTCAGCATCGCTCTGTGGGTTTGTCTTTTCTTGGAAAGATATTAATTGGGCCAAAGGGGTTCTGAGGAAGTGGTTCAGTGGGACTTAAAATCTATCAACGGGTATTTACTGAGTGCGTACTTTGTAACATATTACCTTGTGGACACCTTGCAAAATTCTTCTGTTGCGTTATTTGTATGTTACAGAAAAAGGTGATGGGGAGAGATTAGACTGAGAAATTACTTCTTTATTCTAACCATGGCGTTCCCCATAGGACTCTGTATTAGTGACTTCCAGAATGCGGCCCTATAGTTCAGTGGAAGGAAAGAGAAATAATACACAGGGAAGAGACATTAGCAGAGATGTTAAAAAAAAAAAAAGAGTAAGAATAAAGTAATCTCAAAAGGAGGGTATAGAAGACATTTGCTGTGTACCTTCTACCCTCTCTTTCCTTTATACCAAGAACCACATTCTTCTTGGTCCGTCCTCTGCTGGTTGGGAGAGGCTTCAGGCCCGCAGCCTGTGAGCGGGCCAGGCGCCCCCGGGACCCAAATACTGCTGAGCACAGCCGTGGGTTCAGTGACTGGTGGGCACGTAACTCGAGGAAACAAAACTAGAGTGAAACGCATGGCTTTTGGAGGAACTAGTGAAAAGGGAATCTCTTTTCAGAGAAGCACCTCCACCTGGGAGGATGCAAAGACAGTGTTTCTACAGTCATCCCAACACCGTCTGTAACCAGAGAATGACGTCAGCATGAGAGAAGAGTGAGCCAAACGTGGACCCAGAGCAGAGTCTGATATCATCCAAGGTCCCCAATCCGCCCCAGACCCTGAGCTTTCCAAATCCAATGCATACTGTCCATGGGCCAGTATATATTGTTGTTATTGTCGTTGAATCTAGTTCAGGTTGATTTCCTGTCACTTGTAACATGTGGATTAATAATTTATCCAGGGAGAGCGATGGTTACGGTGCAAATCCAACGAGAAGACAGCAAACCCGGACTGGGTCCCAGGCAAGTTCAAGAGAGTATTTGTATCACAGGCTCAGAACGGCAGCGTAAAAGCGCCACACTGCTTTTGAAGGTCAGGGGGCGGAGGTCCCTCCAGGAATCATGTTGGGGATAAAAAGCCCCGACACAAGACATAAAGCCGTAAGGAATAGTAATGAAATGTGCCCTCGGGTAGTCTACTGGAAGCTTCGGCCAGGGCTTAGGTGGGGCACACAGGTAACCTGGTTTTCCTGTGCAGTGTATTAGAAGTGGCAGGTATTTACAAGTTATTGTCACAAGTGTTTTCAATCATGCTGACACCTTGAAATGTAATGTAATATCGACTCCGCATAGCTTCCAGAAGACAGGAATTATTGGGCTTTAGAGGCAAGAAATACTGCCTTTGGAATAGAAGGCGAGACGGGGAAGGGGTTTCACAAAGGCAGCTAAGCACGGGGTGGTAAACCTACACACCTAACTAGGCAGGAGGAGCGTTTTCACTCCTGTCGAGTTGAAGGGAAGAGAGAAGAATGGGTAAGAGAAGCTCTGAAGTTGGGAAAGTGGCAGGTAGACATTTGCTGGTGAGCTCATTTAAATCCCCAGTGCTTGAGGTTCAGCTCATGCTTTGTGGTTGTCCTTTGCTAAAATTTCTCTTTTAACTTTACCCCAAATTGTTGGTCTTCTCTGCTCGGTGGAGATACCATTCCTTTTTTACATTTGCCCCAAATTCATACTTAGTTCCTTCCTCACATGAAAAGAAGTCCAGAACACAGAGTCAAAGTGAACATGGGGACCCTAATGCACCGTGTGAAGGTGCCTGGAAATTCTTAATCCATGAAATAGATATTTAAGCTAGGGCAAGGCTATGTGCCAATGTTCTCGGGAGAATCCTGGTTAAATTTGGTAGTCCTAGAACATTATTAGCAATGTCCATGGTCACTTTCACGTTTGTCACAGTTTGTAAAATAACAACATGGGCACCTTGCTGTAAGCCCATCTTTTGTAGATTTCAAGTGGCTGAGAGGGCCCCTCTCCCCTTAAAAATCACGCAGAGTATTTAGCAGAATGACAGGTACCTAATAATTTCTTGACAATAATAATCATAGTGTGTAATATTCTATCACTCAGATTCTCTGAGGTTTTAACTCTTCATTTGTTAGATGAGAATGATAATGCTATTGACCTTTTGGAATCAGGTAAATTCTGTTAGGGCAGTTGCCCACTCATTTATTTATTTACTGAGTGACATGTTCCCTCAGTTACTCACTGATACACCCACTCTTTGCTTCTCTTTTCACCAATTCAAAGAGTTATCGAGAGGCTCTTCCATGCATGGGAGAACTCTAGGATCTCAGAATGAAAAGGTAATCCAAACTGGTTTTTGCAAAATTTATGATATAAAGAAGAGGGAGATGAGTGGAAAAGTGAATTGAAATGCGCAGGATACCAAATTTACAGACGGATGATAAGATAACAGCATTGATTCCAAGTTAAATTAACTATGTTTATATGTTTGGACTAAAGTCAATATCAATATTAAGGACAAGAGCACATACGTCACTGATACTTTTTCCTTTATATTTTAACCACAGATTCCAGTGAGTCTCTTCTTTCCAGTAAAGAGACATACTCTCAGGGCTCAATAATAATATTTCCAAAGAGGTTACAATGGCAGTTGTTTATTGTTTTCTGAACTCTCAAAACTGAATGTCATGTGATTATGACAAAGAGGGCATTGTTTCTGATATGAGTGAAGACACATTCCCTGGAATATATTCTATGCTATTGCTAAAGACAAATTGTAACAAAAATAATACATGTTTTATCCCCATCTTTCTAGATTAACCATTTATGCACGCGCACACACACACACAATTAGCCAAGGTAATTCAGGGTTGAGTTCATGGGGTCATAATACATTTGGCTTTAATCAGTCATTGCCTTATGGAAATTAGAAAAACACATTTTACATGATACATAAGAGTCTTTTAAATGCTTAATCAAAATAAATAGAGTATTTACTTGATGCATATTTAAGTGAATGAATGATAAGATCTTAGACATTGGCTTAAGTGGTTTTGTTGCTTTGTAACGATGAAAATTTTATCAAACTTCTATGAGGTTACATTCCTTTTTGGTATAATTTTCATATTTTATTGACTTTTCATGTTTTTTTTCCCTTAATGCTTTTAAGTGAGCATGTGACTATATTGCTTGAAAGACCTGTGTGTGCGTGCGTGTGTGCGTTTGATGTGATACTCGGAGCCAAGTATCTCCTCCATAATGAGTGCTATTGCACAGGGTTAGCATTTTGACTTTTTCTTTTTTTATTTTTTAATTAGAGGAGTTAGAGATGGCAAAGATAAGGTGCCCTGGATAAAGACCACAGTTTAAACTTTTGTTAGGTCCCGATACTGTATCAAATTTGGTTTATCAAAGAGATCCCTAAAGATTCCTGATGTGGCCAAATGCATTCGGCTTGCTATTCGCAGGGCCGGGTGAGAAAATGATTACTAACGGGACACCTAGAAATCCTGTATCTTAAAAGATTCTCGTTTCGGCTTCAGGCCTGCCTCCTGGGCCCCACTGCCTTCTTTCTTCCTGCCTCCTTTCCTCCTCACAAATTGCTTCATGCCTTTCCGCCTGGGTCCTTATAATGTCCTTTGACTGGAATGGCCTCCCTGTCTCATTCCGTTGTGATAAACTCAAAACTCCTATCTGTCCTGCAAGAGGCTGCCCAAATTCTGTTGCTTCTACAAAGCTTCCCATAAATTTCTAAGAAGGGACACTCATTGTTTTGTACTCAAATTGTGCCCGACAGCTACCTCTGCAATAGTCCTTAGTTTACAATAATGCCCCTGTGTTCTTGTGTCTCCTACTTAAGGGTGAACCTTTGACAAGTAGGGTTTCTCGAAGTTGACTATAAATCCTTTGAAATCAAGTATCCTTCAAATTTGTCACCACCAACCTTTTAACCATTTATGTTCTGAATTCAGCATTGCACATTCAAACGTCTTGATTAAATGAAAGTCAGTGAATGGTCACCATAAAAAATGTCTGTTGAAAGCGCAGTGACATTAGCATGATATCTACTATTAATTCACTGAACTCCAGATGGCACTAATTGTAAGATGCTCCCCAATTTTATATACCAGTGTAAAGAAATACATTGTCACTTATACTGTAGCACCATGCTTTCTAACAGTTAGGATAATTTTAAAAACCTATTGTAGAAGCCTACTTTAGGCTTCTGTAATTAAAAAAAAATTATTATTTGTGCGTGGGAGGCGGGGGTAAGAAATTCACTGGGATTGAGTTATTTATAGAACATCTTAACATGCAGAGGCAGCCCGCTTGAGGCTGTCTGAAATGTATTGAGTTGTTGATGTTCATTTATTATCGCTCATCGTCATACCTGGTGCCATCCAAGGTGCGGTAATACTGCATTTTCTGAAAGGGGGCTTCTCATGTAGCTCTGATTCCTGCTTCCCAGCTGCTGACATTAATTTTGGTTTTTAAAAAAACGAGGTGGAATTCTCACAGCACAAAACTAACCACCATAAAGTGTGCAGTCAGTGGCATTTAGCCCGTTCACAATGTTGTACCACCACCTCTATGTGGTTCTCACACAATTTTATGACCAAGAGAGAGCTCATACCCAAATTTCTTGATCACATGAGGTTTTCAGGAACAGAATTCCCAGACAAGGAGCAAGATACCTGCTGCCTGTGACCAAGTGAGGGCATGCTGGATTTTAAGTTAAATAATTTATAATAACCTTTAGTATACATTAGCGTTAGCTGGGCAGGGAGTGACCCTCTGCAGGTGGTCTGTGGGCAGTTTGAGATGCGCGTCTGAGGAGAGTAATACCTCTAGCGATACACCGAGATTGGTGAAGAGAGGAGGAGGGATCTGTATAGCGGCCCAAGATGCTGATCTACTTATTGTCATTTTATAAGCACGGACCCTGCTTCTGATATCTGAGGTATTAAAGAATCTTACGTAAGAGCACCAATAGGTGGAGAAGCCTTGATTCAAAGCCAGGTCTTCCCAATTCAAAGATTGTTATGCTTCCTGCTAGGTGTCTGTGACAGAGGCTTTAATTAAGACACCGAGACAAAGAGAATAGGCTATTCTTGCTATTTTTGAAAACTTCCAATGTGAAAATAAAGGCGCAGCGCTGGTCCAGCAACAGCTGGGACTGAGCATGAGTACACCACCGCGTTCTAACTAATCAGCTGTCTGCCTGCTTCCTGTGAGAGCATTCGAACGAGCTGAAAGTGCCTCCCCACCCTGGTGGAGGACCGAGCTTGGTGCTCATCACCCAGCGGGAGAGGAATTACCGTGGCGGGGGGCGGAGAGAAGCAGATGTTCTTGGTGCTGAGCTGAGACCGGCCCCTCCGGAGTGTGCCTCAGCGATGTCATCTGCCCTTCCCCAGCCCAGCTGCCCCCCGAGGAGGGAGAAAAAGCAATTGAGAGTGTTTGTGTGGCCTTTGCCGCCTAGGCATGGCATTTCTCATTAGCCTGAGACCCACCAGGCTCATTTTGTTAGGCAGATTCTTAGCAGCATAACCGTGTGAGGGGTGCAGAAGCCATTCAGGAATAATGCGAACTAGAGACCTTGCTCTATCATCATTAGGGATTTCCCTAATTCACTGAATTGGGGAAAAGCCACCACTTTTCAGTTATTTAACAGATATTACGTACCTACTCTGTGGTAGGAGCTGTGCTGGTAAACAGAAAAAAAAATTAGGAAGACGACAGCCACCGTCTTCTTGGAGGACAGCCTACTGGGGGCAAAAGGACAATAGGCGAAATAATCCCCAGATAAATAATTGCTATTAAGGGATGTGCAATTATTTATCACAACCTGGATCTATAGGTGACACTTTGATCCCCTCCCACTGTTTTTATTCCCATGGAAAAGAGGAAACTATGGGTTCTTTTGGTTTGTTCATTTTATTTTGTTTTAAGGGGAGGGGTTGATAATTGGACAGAGCATGTGTTCATTAAGATGGATGGGATATATCAAGGCAAAGAAGGAAAAGAATTTGGGACAGGAGAGACTTCTCACTGAAGGCCACCAGGTCCTATAGGGAGCCAGCCACTTTTTGGTAACTCGACACTGCCCCTCATGGCTGGAGGGTGGGTAAACTTTGTGAATAAACACATGAGATTACCTTTTGTTAGCTTTACTGGTAGTTTTCTGTAAGATTCTTGGCCAGACAAACAAATGTGACCTAAAGGCGATTCCTTATGTAATAACTTACAAGGGGTAGTAGCTTTCTCAATCTTTCTGGATCCCAATCTCAGTCTTTCCCGTAGTCTCTCTTTCACACACATGTACTTGGCCCAGTCGCACGAATAATGAGTATTTTGAATGGTACGGTAAAGGCTGGCATATTTTCCCAAATTTGATGTTTAAAAGAGTAGTTGGAAGTTAGTTGTGGGAAAACAAGCAATATTTCACTATTACCACAGGGTCTGAGGGTACCTAAGTTGTCCCAAGGGCATGAACTGTGAAGTAAAATTGTCTTGAATTTAAATCCTAATTCTGCCATCTACCAAATGTCTGAGCTTAGGCAAGTCACTAACCGCATGTGTCTCATGTTTTGTCGTCTGTAAAATGAGGATAATAAACTGCCGCTAGGCCACCCTTCTGAATTATATGAAATCACATGAGTCAGGGCCCTAAATCCATTTCAGTGGGCCCGGGATTTTATGCCAAATATTCTATTTATATGCATTTTGGGAGCATAAGTATGCAAGGACCTTATCAGATTTGTCAGATGGCGCGAGTCGTCAATCTCAAAGTACCCAAAGCTCAAAGCAAAGGCTCCAAAGAGATGACTGCCCTATTTCCTTGCCTTCAAAATATTACATTTGTGGTTTTTTAAATAGTAGATACATACCTGCATTTTTACTGGAGATACTGTCAGGGTACGTTACTAAGTGATTTCTCCAATCAACACAGTCACCAGACAGTGGGCAAAGGATGGGATGCAGCAAGCGCGCAGAATTCTGTGAGGGGGATGTGTTCGCTCCCCGCACTCGGGGACGATATAGTGTAGTGGTTAGTGCCGCCTTTTCCCGAATCGCGCGGTCAGAGTTCAGGCCTCAGTGATGCCCCTGAAGGCAGCTAGCATTTACATACATATTATATAGTGAGTCACGGATAAATGACGAATAAATAGCGTCATATCAAACCACATTTTATTTATTTAATTTTATTGCTAAATTGCAGTTGGCATTTAGTATTATTTTACATTAGTTTCAGGTGTATAGTATGGCGGTTGGACCGTTATGTAATTTACAAAGTGATCCCCCCAATAATTCTAGCACCCGCCTGGCCCCATCCATAGCTATTACAATATCATTGACTACCTTCCCTAGGCTGTACTTTACATCTCTGACTATTTTGTGACTACCAATTTATACTTCCTAATCTCTTCAGCTTTTTCACCTAGCCCCCCAATGCCCCTCACATCGAAGCCACAGACATTTTAAGAGCTGATTTCCTACTTAAAGGCTAACGGGAGGCTAAGAGAGTTTGTAAGATGTGCTGTCTTTCATCAGTCCAACACCTAGGCACGGACTCTTTTGTGGGTCCGTTTTTGAACGGACTTGGCACACCCTTCATTCAAGCATGGGCTTGTGAAGGATCTACTTTGTAAACAGTTCACCCGCATAAACTCACACTATTTCTGCTCCCACTCTGTTGGCCAGAAGTTAATGGCGCCACCAGACCTAATGGCAGGGAAAGTTAGCAAATGTGGGCTGGGACCCTGTGAATGAAGAGGATGGCTCTGGGTGAACTCACAGTGCCCTCAGTCCCACCGCCTTTTTGGAATGGATCCAGTCATTTCTGTTCTTCTCTCTTGGCCTCACCATTCCCATCTGCAGGATAAAGAGTTTAATCCTTTCTTTGTGGGGTCATAGGCATCAGACGTACTAATCCATGTACAACTCGCATACTGTTCTTCACAATAAATGTTTGCGATGACTGTTTGTACTGTCATTTCTGCAGGAGCCAGAGCACCTTTGCTGAGGGAGGCTAATGCTGCCTGAGTCAGGACAGGGCTCTTATCACCAAAGAGTTGAAGGAATTCAATGCCTCAAAAGACTTTTACTTAAACAGAAAAACAAAAACAAAACATTTTGGCATCGATGCCGAAAGGGAAGGCTTGGTGATCTCTTGCTCTAGTTTAAAGATGAGTTTGTCTAGGTGCTGGAATGAGAAAGAATGGATTCTAACTCTATTCTTCGATCACTTCGTTGTCAATGGCCTAATTGCTCCAGGCATGATTAAATGTGAATTGAAATGTTGCCCAAATGCCTTTCCATTCAGCTTTGTGGTTTATGACTTTACCACAGGCTTCAAGTATCTGGCTGGTGAATAAAGAAAGAAAAGACACAACACCCACCAGAAACCGAATGACCGTAGCCACAGATCATTATGATTTTCCAAAATGTAATCTGGGTACACTTGAAGAATGTAAAATGCAGGCACATTTTCCCTGGCAATTTCAAGTGCAAGTGAGTGTTTGCAAGACATGTTTTGACCTGGCACAGCTGAGCAACCTTTGCTCTTGGAATGTTTTTGGGTGTCTAATTCGGTTCCTCTTCCTCTTTTTTTTTTTTTTAAATATCCTTTCCTCCCACGTCGTCAATTATTACAATAGGTCTTCAGATCACACAGCAAACATTTAAACATCCTAAAGTAGAAGTACAAACTTGAGGACCATTTAACCTTTAAGTTGTAAGATATTAATAGTTAGAATTAGAATCAAGAATTAGAAAACCAGAACTCTATAAGGGGAGCTGTTTTCCTGTTTATTTTCATTCTAGGAAACAGAAGTTTGACTTCTGCAGTAAGGTGGGGTTCATGCAGACTTTATCTACCTATTGATCAATTAATTCATCAGCCAATATATGTATATGTAACTATAACTACATAGACATACAGCTATATTTACACGTATGTGCCTATAGCGCTCTTTATATACATATATGTCAATGTAGGAATAAATCAATGGGTATAAATAGGTAACTGGGAATGTTATTTAAATAACAAAGTAATAAAAACAAAAATATATATATTTGCTGAGAATGGCTGAACCATCACTATGGAATAAGAACTCCATGTATTTTGCTATAATAATAAAACTGATAAGGATTTAATATCTAATTGGGACCAAGCACTTTACCACAAACTTTGAGTATATGCATTATTTTGAATGCTTACAGTAATTCTGTAGACTCTCTGTTATTATTCCATTTCCTGCATAAAGAAAGTAAGGTTTGGCGAAGTTGGTTTGCTCCCCTGTACCCAGGGGTCAAGTGGAAGAGCCAGGATTTGACTCCACACCCTCGAAGCCTTTATTCCTCTTGCCACACAACGTGAAGGAAAGAAATGTGTATAGCAAACCAGTCCCTGTCTTATGCTTTCATTTCATTTTTTATTTTCTCTGTGCTTATTGACGCTAGAGAATTGTGTGTGTACATGTTTGCGCATGTGTTTCTTTCTAGCTAGAACATGACTTAGAAAGTGGCTCTCATTAGCGCTCTCTGTTTTGATACTGCCGTTTTGTTGGCCAGATAGTGGAGTTTCAGGGAGACCCTTCTGCGCATTATTATGGGAAGAGCTACTTTTCGCTTCCGAAGCTAAACGCGGTCGGTTCCTTTGACGTCCCTCTCTTTGCCTCTCTCCGCCGCAGGGAGGGCAGGCCTGTGAGTCTCTCCCTCTTTCTCCGTGAAGACGTTAACAACAGCTGTTTTTAAGTCTTCTTCCCCATCAGTTGTCGTCTTCTTTTCTTCAAGTTGCTTCTGCCATGGTGACCTCTATCCTGTCTCTTTGTATGTTTCGCATGTTTTTGCTTATGTTGCTCCTGTTAGAAAAATTTCACAAGTCTGGTCGTTGTTGACTTTTTTTCTCATAATAGGAGAAGGACAAGCTCTGGAAGGGATTTAGTCAATGTAGGCCACTCTCTTGGGCGATCTGGCTTGGGAACTTTGAATCCTAGTAGTTTTGGTTTTTTCACTTGCACTGACTAGATTCCACCGAGAAGACATTTCTGCTCTCCCATTTGGCAGGTAAAGGCTTTTGCTGGTGCCCTGAGAACTTTTAGGGAAAGGCCTTTAGGGGACTTAGAATCCAACATGCAGTCTTTTACTTAATCCCTTCTCCCGTTAGTAAAATCAGTTGCTTTCTTTACCTGTTCTCTGCCCTTAGGAGCGGGTACCTTTTCTGTTGTTGTACCTTTATTTATACTAGACAAGTTTTTGAGGGAGAAAAAAATTCATGCATGTGTTGAATCCACAAACTCTAAACAAAAGCAACCTCATCGTGATTTTAATTTGAATTTCCTTGATTACCAGTGAGGGAATATATATATGTACATGTATTTTTTCTGTTAAATACCCATCACGTATTTTGCACACTTAAGAAAATCAGTTATCTTTGTATATACCTGTAGGGATTCTTTATATATTCTAGTATTCTTCCTCTGTTCTTTGTGTTGCAGAAGAGGTAATTACTCTTTAATCATTGCATATAATTCAAGAATGTACTAAATAAATATAACCCAGTCAGTAACAGAATCTATCATTTCATGCATCTTACCTTCATAACAGTAGTATAAGAAAAGGTGAGATTTTCTCTACTTGTAGAGAAGCAGCTGAAGCTTTAGAACATTTATGATTTTATTCAAGTCCCCCAATTTATTAGATAGACCTGAATATAAAACCCAAATCTGAATCACTCTGTTTCATCCATTCTTCTGACATTTACTACTCTCAAGAGAGTAAAGTACCAGGCCATATCTTCTTGTGAATAGTCTTTAAAACACAAAATGTCACAGAGCATTCTTATTCTAAATAAAACTAAATTCTCCCTCCCTCCCTTTGTCCTGTCTTCCTTCTTTTCTTTCTGTGAGCCAAGGCTTATTTTGTTAATTAGGACTTACCTGTGCCTAAAATTCAAGTCCACCAGTTAGAAATTTTATTTTGCCAGGCAAAAACACAAAGAAGTAGGTATCAAATTCCCATTGTTATTTTATTTAATTCTATCACAGTTCCTCCTAGCATTTTCTGTTACTTTAACATTATGCCAATTCTTTGAAATAAGTCTTGGAAATCAAGCCAGGAGACAAATGCTTATGGTTTTGTTTCTTTTTTTTTGGTACGTCCTGCGTGTGTTTTGTTAATGAGCAGAAGACAGCTACTATAAAGTATGGGAAATATATAGACTAAAATTTCCCAATAAGCTAAAATGCACAGGTTTTTAGTGTAACAAAAAAGAGAGTTTCATATATGGCATGTTGTAAAAGTATGGATGGGAGTTCATAGTAGAAAATGCTTTCAGTGTTCTCTTTAAGATCACAAAAGCGTTCCCAGGTTGTAAGTGGCATGAAAGATGTCAGACCCAAATCTGTATTCTCAGGGCAGTGCAATGGCCTTTGAAACATATTTTTCCATGGAGAAGAGACCAGAGTCATAGCTAGGATCTAAGGCTACAGGTGGAAGGTAATTATCCACTAAAGGACTGTACCACAGGTAATTTCTGAACAAGGGGGAGGACTCCTTCGGACTCTGCACTGGACCGTCTTGCCATGTTGGAAAGGGGCATACATTGTGTTTAGGTAACATAAGATATTGAGCTAGAATTCATTCATTTCTCAGCTGGACTTCTTTAGAGGTTGAATGGTTTGGGGGAAGGTCAGTAAATTTCTTCGAGCCTTGATTTCTTCACCTGTAAAGTCAAGAGGAAAATCCCTGCCACAGATCATCGTTTTAAGAATCAAATTATATAATTACCTAAAAGCGCTTTGTAGGCAGTAAAACACTGCAACCATTAGGTTATCATTAGTACTTTGATTAGCTAATCTTTGTTAATTATGCATCCAGTGAACTTTACTATAAAGGTTCAAATACTTAACCACCGACGTGACTCGGTAGTTTTGCATATGGATCAAAATCATGACGTCTCTTATGGGTAGGGAAGGGAGTGGGGCCAGAGTGGGAATCAGAGTATGCATCCCACCGACTGGGGTTCCCCTCATTACTTTGCCTGCTGTGTGGCCTCCGGCAGGATTCTGAACCTCTCTGATTTCTGATTTCCTAATCTGTAAAATAAGGATGCTCATTTCTACCTCTAAGTGTTGTGATAATTGAATAAGATGATAAATTGGTTCCTGGAACTTACTGGAAGTTAAGTAATTATTACTCTTATGCTTCCCCTCCAACCCATTTCATTCTAAACATGGTGTAAATGTTCAAAAAACATGTTTGGGTCATTCTGATGTTGGATGAAGAATGAAGTATTGGCAGGCACCAGAATTTGAAGAAAAGGGTAGTTTGCTGACTGGGAATGGCAAACCCTCTCCCTGGATCTAGCTGTATTTATAGAAAACAATGAAGTCCAAATGCTATATGATATGATATTTACATTTATTTCTTAAAGGATTGGTGAGAATCCTCTCTATCCGGGTGCTTGTTGTCTTTCATTAGTCAAGTATAACTGCCTATCTTCTTACCTGACCACACTTGCCGCCATGTTTTTCAGACAAGATGGGACTGGTTTGTAGTAGGTCCTTAATAACTATTGTCAATGAGTAAAGACATCCTTATTTCTACAGTTGGCTAATTGTGTATGTTCTCTCCTATACAGAGGCTGCCGCCGCCGCTGTTGCTGATAATAATGATGATGAAATAACAATGTAACAACCCTTTGTTTAATTAATATAATGTTCCATGCACTGTGCTCAGTTGTTTAACATGATTTCTTTGTTGAATCTTCAAAAATAATTCTTAGCACAAATTAATGAGTGAACTGTGGAACAAGGCAAGTCACTTTTTCAAACTTAATAGCTAGGGTTTTATGGAAGAAAAAAGGAGAGTGCGACGGGGATACCATTACCAACTTGTATTAAAATATCAGGTCTGCTTTTTTCAATATTCAGTATTGATAGAGGACTATCTCGGGTTATGAATTGGTTCTTTCTGCCTCCCTAATCTTTGTTCAAAGTTTTGGGTTTTTTTTTTTACATAAATAACCATCTGTATTTTACACTACATTTTTATATATGTCATTCTGTTCATTTCATGATACGTAGCTTTACATTTGCCTTATAAACCTCATGTCATCTCAGTGAGCCTGTGCTCACGTACCTTTCCATCCTGGAATAATGTGAACTGCATCCTTTCACAAAAGTATTTTTCCCGAGATTCTGAACCACGTCCAGAATTTGACCCTCGTTGATGGCTCTCCTTTTGCTTCCCCAGGATTAATTTTTTTCCAAATTCCCAATTATTCACAGAAAGAAATGATACTCTTTATGTCAGCAATTTCCTTTCCATGGCATAAATAATGACCTCATGGCCTCTTTTGTTGGTTTTATTAACCACTGCAGGTATCTGTAGATTAAATAAATATTAGTGACTTTCCACTATGTCCTGAGTAACCGTTTTAGAAAGAGAGCAACTACCTCTTCTCTGCCATGTTCTTCATTTTCTCACTCTTTGGTTTTCTTCCTGTTCATTTTAGTAAGGACACTTAATACTTAGCACAGTTATCTGGTACATAGTTGTCATTATATATTTCGGTTTTGAAAAATATAATAGTTTAGATTTTTTAAAAACCTTTATTTATTTTTAGAGAGAGGGAAAGGGAGAAAGGGAGAGAAACATCAATGTGTGGTTGCCTCTTGTGCGCCCCCTACTGGGGACCTGGCCTGCAACCCAGACATGTGCCCTGACTGAGAATCGAACCAGCTACCCTTTGGTTCGCAGGTTGGTGCTCAGGGAAATTCTTATCTCCCAATGTTGGTAGACTTATAGCCCTCCCTCCTCATAGTGAGGAATCTACTCTGCCAGCAAAGTGTCACCAAAAACTAAGGATCCCATTAAAGACCAGTGAACATACAAAATCCATGACATCATCTACTACACTGTTATTTCTTCATGTACCCTCCAGATATTCAGTAAGTTTCTGTATTCCTGGCTAATTAGCCAGGAACTCCCAGCTCTGCCTATCTTCAACCATCATGCTGCTATAGGAAAATAGGGGGTTAAAAAAGACAAAGGGAGTACCAGAAATACTTCACTAGTATTTGCTTTAATAGGAAAAATAAAAATTAAAATTGTACAAAAAGAAAGAGTTTTTCTTTTAGCAGGGAAGCTGGTGTTAATCATCTAATAGATGAGTTATAAAACCTTGACAAAAAGAAAAAAACAAAGCAAAACACAACAGCTATATGAATACACGGCCTTCTGGGTTTTAGCAACCCAGGAAAAGATTTCTCCATAGCTGAACATCTGAACTCAGTAATTTTATACCTTTGACACTTTGAGAAGGAAATATATTGACATATTTCAAAAATTAAGTTTAATATTTCATAGAAATGTACTATAGTGTTTGTAAACAACAAATAATTCCCCATTCTATGAACATTAACTTTTATTTAACTAGGTATTTATTGAAAGTGAATGATTTTAGGGGAAATCATAGGCCGATAGTGCAAGGAAAGTACTTACTAAGACCTTGGGGCCCATATTAAAATTGTATTTCAAGAAGTGATGGTAAGGCAGTCAATTTTATTTTGACACTCTTTAAATGCGAATGTTACATTGAATCTATAAAGATTTAAATTCTTTATGAATCAGAGAGGATACAAAGATAATAAAGCCATATATCTTAGTAAGTAATGTCCTTCAAACAAACAAAACCAAACCCTCCTGTTATTTCTCACAGAAATGATGTTTCAGCTCTCGTCTACTGAAAGGTTAAACCTGTTCATCATTATCACCCTCTCATTATTATAACAATCAGATGCTCGAATTGAGTGTGTTATTTCTGAGAGCCATCTGTCCAAGCGTTGCTGTGAATGAACGTTGCTGCGTTACAGAACTTTGAGGTCCGATAACGCACGCCGTGGGCTGCTTCATCTCTAGTTCCTTCCCGGGCCACCACAGGCCATTTCCAAGCCAGCAGTCATCCACGTGGCCAGATCTTTGATCAGAACATCCTGCCATGCAGGGTGACTGCTGTTGGTGAGTGGGGAATAACGCAAACAAGCACAGATAGCTGTTCTCCTTGGCCCATGTAATCTTTCTTAAACTCAGACAGATCTTCATTGTAATCTTTTGCTAAATCGTAGCCACTCTCAGGATGTTAGGTTGCGTGAGGGTGCGGGTGTGGAAGCTGAAGCAACAGGTGCACCTGGGGAAACACAAACCACCAGAGACGGCGAAGGAAGAGAAGGGCGTCTGAAGTGATGTAGAGACAGATGAGTCAGAAAACATTAAAAACCATGGAATGTGGATCTGAGGTGGTAAATATGGCGGGGGCGTTGATGATTTAAGAATTTTGGCAGGGAGGTGACACGATTGGATATACATTTAAAAAAAATTAGCCTCACAGTCTTCTCAACTCAGGGCACTGCTGCACAGAGGGAATAAGTGGAAGTGTGTGTAGGGGGGCAATCTATTTACCTATTTATTTATTTACGTACTTATTTATATTGGCTTTCGTGGGGTAATGTTGGTTAATGAAATTATATGGGTTTCAGGGGTACAATTCTACAAGACATCATCTATACATTGTATTGTGTGTTCACCCCCCAAGTCAAGCCTCTTCATCTTAAAAAATCTTTTTATTTTAGAATAACTTGAGATTTATAAAAAACCCGTAAGGATATTACAGACAGCTGCATATTCCTCTCTCTTAATGTCCCCTCTTGATAATATCTTAAAATACCGAGGTACATTTGTCCAAACAGTAGTGCATGAATATTAACTAAATCCCAGATTTCATTTAGATGCCATCCCTTTTCCACTTATGTCCTCCTCTTGGGCCAGGATCTCAATGAGCATATTTCTTGCCTTAAATAGTTATGTCTCTTTACTGTCCTCTGGTCTGTGAAGTTACTTAGTTTTTCTGGTATTTGTGACCTTGACAGTTCTAGGAATCACTGACTGGTCAGATAGTTTCTAGAATGTCCCCCCGACCCAGTTTGGATTTTTCTAATTTTTTTTATGATTAAATCAGGCTAATACCTTTTTGAAAGAATATCACAGAGGCAAAGTGCCCTTCTCATGGTATCGTACTAGGGGCACATGATATCCGCAGGGCATCACATGGTTCAGATGGTGTGTGCCAGGCCATTCCACCATGAGATTCCCTTTCTTTTCTTTCCCTACTCAGTTCACTGGAATCTAGTTTGATGTCAGTGGAAGAGGGATGACCCTCTATTCCCTAGATGGGGCGTATCTACATTTGGAATTTTCACTAATTACTTCATTGCTTTGGGTATTTTGAGTACGTCGGCTGTCTCCTGCTATTGGCTTCTAGTGGGTAGAGGCTGGGATGCTGCTAAACATCTTCCAATGCATATGACAGCCCCACAGCAAAGAATTATTTGGCCAAAATGTCAGTAGTACCAAGAAACTTCACAAACCACTCCTGACACGTTCGATCAGTCACAGCACCTTCTCCATAGGCTGCACAAGTCTTTTTTGTGTTTCAGTTTTGTTTTTACCTTGGTTGAAATAATAAAACACGAGAGGCCAAAAATGTTGCATATCTTTTTCCATCTTCAGTATTAAAATGACTGTGCAAAAATTCACCAATTCTGATAAGTTCTTTTTGATGCTTGCTGATATGATGGCTGTCGCAATACAATCTCAATAAACTGTTTCAAAAGAAGTTAAAGATGACTAAGCACTACTAGAGTCATCATATGGGAAAAAAAAACCCTAGATTTTTGGGCAAGCCCATATAAAGTATAAAATGCACATGCCATATAAGTGTATTGCAAATAAAATGCTCTAAAGTATTTTTCTGTGACTATAATACATTTTTTCTTTTATAGTCTTTGCTTTTTAATAAGCATAATATCCTAACATTTAAGGTATATATAATATACATATTTCCTATCTCTCTCTCTCTCTTTTCTTAATCAAACTTTCTCTTCCTAGTCATTATTCCATTTCTTTACATTCAAATAGCCTCGGCCCAATATCACTTGCCTTCTTTTATGAGTAACTCTATCATTCTCCCTTTTCCATCTTCATGACCTTTACTGTGTGAATTACCGGAGACTGCCCTTTCAACACTATTCTTCCATGGACAAAGCACAGAGAGAAGTTTAAAAAAAAAAAGTCAGCGCGTCTTATTTAGTACAATACAAACTTTGAATGATTATGGAAATGAGAAGTTATATTTAATGCCTCTCACAGTCAGATGTGTGTATACATTATAATGACACCAAAATAGAGGTCTTAAATGAGTTCAAGGACCCCAGTCAGGATTCGTGACTTCCCAGGGTATTGAAGTAAGTAGGAAATTAAATTGCCAAACCACTGATCTTTGAAGAATAATAGCTAGTAAAAGAGGAGCAGGAGGGCCGAAGGCAGAAAAGTGATATCCTGATTTTCACAAAGACAAGGAAGTTATATTTCTTCAATAGCGAGCTGTGCGCGTGACATCAATACCCAGTGCAGCTGACATTTTTTTTTTCTTTATTTGACTGTTTAATCTCCATTGCTACTTTCTAAGGTTTTTGCAGATTTTCTCTGAGGTCTATCCTCCCTTCGAACCTCAGGTCATGTGATTTGGCGGTTGTTGGTGGGAGACAACCCCACCTCTGACCCTGCGGATGAGTTCGGAGTGACTTGAGACAGTCACCGTATTTTGCCCCCCAGGTGTTAGTGATTTGTTGATGTGGGGGCACGAGGCACACTGGGGTCAACGAGAGGTAGGACCAGAACTGTATTTATGCACTGGGAGAGAGTAGCGCCTCTATGTGCTAGAGCTAATGGACCTGAGAGAATGTGAGGTCGGCAGGAGCCGGATGTTTAATGGGACCAACAGGAGGGAATGTGGCAGAGACAGAGAAGCCGGCACAGATGGTGGCACAGGCAATGCGAGTCCTGTCTTGAGGCCGTGCTGAGAGTTTCTTAATCTGACCTGGGCTGAGGACAGATCAACCCTTCTGATGGTAATTTACATAACTTGGAAATGCCTCATTTGCTTTTTGCTTCTAATTACATTCTCTGTTTGCTTTGGAGTATGAGCTTTTTCTTAGTATTTTTAAAATTAAATCTTACTTTCCTCAAGAAAATGCCTCTTGAATAGCATTTCCAGCCCCTATGGTTTCAGTGATAGCCTTTGTGTTGATGGCTCCCAAATATTTATTTCTGTTTTCCTAAATGACATGTATCTATTTCCAAGAACCTCCTGGATTCATTGAATTGAGAATATTTCACAATATTTTATCTTCTCACTAATCTCAATTTCACTTATTAGAATTGCTGTTTCCCTAATTTATCTAAGTATCAATTGTAACAATTTTGATGCATGTCAGTTTTTAACCCCAGATTCTGTCATCATGCTAGACTGATTATTTTCAAAGTTAGCACGTATTAGGCACCTGTAGATTCCATTTTTTCCTCCCTCTGCCAAGATTTTGATTTTTTAGGTCTGGGTTGGGGGTCTAGGAATGTTTTGTTTGTTTGTTTGGTTTTTTATCAACCTCATGTTTCTGATGAAGTTTGCCTATGGACGATATTGTGAGAAAAATGACATTTAGATTGTAATATTATTTGGGGCAAAGATCATAACTTATTAAATTTGTATACCCAACATTTAGGAAAATGCTTGATACCTATTAAGAAATTAAAACATTGGAAAAATGAATGGCTCCTCAATATAACAACTTCAGAAATGTCACTAATTTGGTCATTTCTGTCATTAAATCCGGCACTGCTTTAGTCTCCTAAGAATTAATCTATGACATAAAACTTAACAGAATTTGAGTGAGGTCGGAACACCTGTGTTGTTAAGTATAAGGCCAAATTATTTTTGAGATGTTCCCCCAGATTTAAAGAACCAGTAGACCATTCTCCATTATATTTTACCTTTACTTTCAAAAATATACCTCTTATCAATAGTTTCTCAGAAGCTCCCACAGGAGCTACGTTTACAAAACACGAACTATGTATGTCATTCCTTTTTACAGACATCTGTCTAGGCTCTTCATTTCCTAGAGGATAACATCCCTAGATGCCAGTCTCTTTTATGACTAGATGCCTTTGCGTGTTATGCTTCTTTAGAATGGCTTACTGTCTCTGCTTTGAAATCAATGGATGGGGGGATGAATGGCTGGCTGGCTGGCTGGCCGGCCGGATGGTGGGACAGTATCCCTTCATCAAGATCCAGCTAAATGGCGGCTCATCAGTAAGGCTGAGAACCCCCTCTGAAGGAAAGCTTTTTGCTTCATGCTGTGCAACTATGAGAAGAGCATTCTTTCTGTTTCGTGATATTGTAAAGTCATATTCTGATGTTCCCACCTGGATACCCTTTGTTCGCAAACATGAGTTTTGCTTCCCAGAGTTACTGAACATCCTGGTAGTAGTCAAATATTTCAGTCAAACTCACGTACCAAAATACTTATCAGAGGCTTCCACTGGCAGGTTCCCCAAGGATCGCAAAGTGTGAATATCTAAAATTCTCATGGTTCACGTCTGGGGGTGTTACCAACAAGCCATGGCTGATGAAGGATTTTTTAAAAGAAGTGCAGCTAGACTGGCGAAAATAAATATGTCTTGCACACAGTACTTTCAAGATAAACACCAAGCCCTTTAATGCTACTTAGAAGGGTTTTCATTAGATCTCCATGGCTTTACATTAGCATGCAGTCTCTCCTATGTCTCCAAATTCACCTCTCTCTCCTTTTCCCCTCATATTCTGTACTCCAGCCATGATGGCCAGCTCACTAGTGTCTAAATAAAAGGTGGTATCTCTCTCCTTGCTGCTTTTGCATAACTTGTTTATTTTGCGTAAAAACCTGCACTCTCTTCACCCCCCACCCCGAGACTTCCTGAGTTTGGTTCGGGTTTCACTTCCCCAGATACGAACACAGTGAATGGCCCCCCTGTTTCTTGGCCGGTCGCAGGAGACCGCCCTGTGTGCTACTAGGTGATCACACGCCATTTCACTCTTCCCATGGCTGCTTATTCTTCTGCTATGAACCCTGAGCTTTGTCCCCGCTGCACATTCTGTATCCACCACAAACCTTGGCGAACTAATTAATGCTGAATTAATTCAGTAACTGTTAAATATTAATAGTTAATGTAATATTATTAATATGTTAATAAATAAATTAATATCATAGATTCTTCCTGGTAAGGATAGAATGAGGCTTTATTAACACTACCTTCTGCCAGTACCTGCCCCTCCCTTCGGCCCCAGCACATCTGATCACACAACAACAACCTAATGCCACTCATTTAAACACATTTATTTAATGATAACATCTGGACCTATGCAATTTGCTGATTTATAAAACTAAAAGAGAAGATCAGAGCATTATACCTAAGGTAATGTACATTAGAGTATCCCTGAGCTAATTTTTATTTATAGCTTTCTTTTTCTCATTCTTTTTATAATTTATTAAAATAGGCTTGGTTCTCTTTTTTGTTTGTTTTTGTTTTTTGTTTTTTTGTGAAAGCATCATTCAAGTTTTAATGCAGACAATAAGTCAAAGAAGAAAGAGGTAGGTCCCTCCAAAATCACTGTGCCTCTAGACAAGTGTAATTATTATCTAAAACATTCACAGAGAAACTTCCTGTTCAAGGCAGCCTTGGGACCATGTTACAGCAAAGCCTACCGTCACAGCGTTTGTTGGAGAGATGCTTGAAATTCAACATTATCAGCATCTGGTAGTAACTTTTTGCATCCTGTGACTTCATTTCTAAGGTAAATTTGCACATGCAGACAAGAGAAAAATTAGATGAATAGCCTAGATCACTAGGTCTCTCCCTCAGAGTTAGAGAGAAGGTTCTGTAACACCGTCAGGAGATAACTTACTCTTCCTTCCCCTTTTGCCCTCCCTCTGTACCCCCTCGTCCTTCCGGTGGTCTCTCTAAGATAGCAGTCGAGATGCCTCTGTTTAAATGGTGAGGTGGAAAGGCTCAGCTGGTCTTCAGTCATAATTTTTGTCTTCCTTTATTCATCAGTGGTTTCCTGGGCTATATTTTTAACCAAACCGATTTGTATTTGGGGAAAAGACAAGTACGTACACCACCAAGAGATAGGGGGGATGCAGTGTGCATATGGGACCAGATGACTGTGCTGTCTACATATGGCTGTTTAGATCAATTAAATTTGAATAAAATTAAAAATCAGTTTCTTCACTTACACAGGCTACATTTCCATGTTCAAAAGCCTCATGGAGCAAGGAGCTACCATGCCGTACAAAACTCAGGCTTTATTTCATCTCCTTAGATTAACTCTATCTAACTGTTCCTCCATTTCTTGATTCATACTGGGTCCCATCTCCTTGTTCTCTGCTTTCATGAGACCCCTCTTCCTTTATTTCAAATTGTTACCACAATTTGTAAATATACCTTGATTCATATTAGTAACCAAATCTTCACTTCTCTAAGCTCCTTTAGGAAAAGTACTATCGCAGCAAATAGATTCAATAAATAGTTTTTGAGTAAATGAGTGGATGGGAAGACAGATAATATGACTTGGGAAAAAGTCAGCAAAACATCGGACAGGATATGGAGGTTACAGAAGAAGTTTAACAAAGATAAGGCATTGCAATTTTATTTTTAAGTGAAACTGTTTATATTCCTAATGAAGTGAGGCCGGAAGAGAGGAAAATTTCTTTTTTCTACTACCCTCCTCGGCTCTGTGGCTGAAGGCTTGTAAATTGGACTGACAAAAGGCAGATTAAAAAGAGAAAAACAAATAGAAGGTTATTAGCATATGTATCACGATTTCTCACACAAGGGAATATACTCAGAGATGAGTACGGCAAAGGGCCCCTTAGAACCTTCAGTAGCATCTCAGCCAAGAAACGAGAAATGTTCTCAGACGTGACAAGACAAAGCAAAAGGATTGTGAGTTTCCAGGGCTGTAAATTGTGAGAAGGCAAATCTGCAGGAAATAATGTTAGATAAAGGCTGGCAAGTGAAGTTTATTTTGCATATTTCTTTGGTGCTGATAAAGGCCTAAAATGGTCTTGAATGATTAACTTTTGTCCTTTCTGGTAGAGAGGAGAGGGGCACACCTTTTAAAATTTATTTTCTGCTTTTAGCCAAATAGGGGGAGCGCAGAGAGCTGTCCTCATATCTACATTTGTTTTTTCAGTTGCCTTCAGCTCAAAATAATGCTTATGCCGAAGTGGCATATTTTTGGGTGGCATGTTCTGCCACCATACAGTGCTCAATGTCCTTGACCCCATACCCAACCTCCAGGCATGTCTGTTCTAGACTCATGCCACCATGGCCTCATATCTGACAATTTTTTTAGGAAAGATTGGTGTTATGTGTGTGTCACTACCTTCTTCTCTATGTAGACATAGTTTCTTTCAATAGCATTAAAAAAAAAAAAAGATGTGAAAATCTTGTTACGAATTCATGCTGAGATTAGAGACGGTACTTCAAAGGACAGACTTGAAGATGCTTATCTAATATACTCTAAAGATAATCATATGAAATCCCCACCTAGGATTCAAACTACACTTATTATATTCCTTAATAAAGCAGTAATTTTCCTTTTGTCTCAACTACAGAATGTTCTTTATTTTTAACTTTCAGATATGACATGATTATGTGACTTTATGAAGTTATGAAGTTGCAACTAACTCCTCAGAATGCTTTATTTCAGCCTTAAAAAAAGAGGAAATAAAAAAAAAACCCCTCCACGCTGGGCCCACTATTTCCCAGATGGCAAGCAGTAAAGCTGCCACTTTTTTTATTCAATGAAATATGATGGATGGGAAAGTATTTACGCACTCGTGGAAAAATATTAATGCTGAAAAATTCATTTGTCCCAGGCTTAAGAAATACATGTTACCGTTTTAAAAATGAAATATAGGTGGAAGGGAGGGGAAGGGACTAGTCAAAGAACATGTACGAGTGACCTGTGGACATGGACAACAGCATGGGGACTGACTGTGGGAGGTGGGGGGTGGACTGGATGGAGGAGGGCAAAGGGAGAAAAATTGGGACAACTGTAATAGGACAACAATAAAATATTTAAACCTCCAGAAAATAAATAATAAGTAAATAAATGACACTCCCTCCCCCAAAAGAAATACAGTTAGTGCTAACCATCCTTTTCTACCTAATGGAATATAAACATTCTTTATAAATAATGTGATCTAAAGAAAATATAAAAAATATAAGCATTCTTTAGCAAATTAGCTTAAAGCTCATGTCTTGCTTGATTCTACCAAATATTGTCAAAATGTGTTATTACAGCTAATTTTTTTTATAAACTTCTGTTTGTCATATAGCTTTGGTGTTCCTCAGTTTCCCTAACATGAAGCAGTGTGACAAATAGATTACATCAAGTTATCCAGGTCAGAGTAGTAAGTTGCAAACTAGTTGCCAGACAGCTGGCATTGTACTAAGGATATCAGTTGTACATTTTTCTCGGAATTCACGAGGGGCAATATGATTAAGATAGCTAAGAGGATAAATGTTTGGTGAAGATGTTGTTCTAGCAAGATATTTTTTAAAAAAAGGTTAACATTTTTCTTACTAGTGGCTATATAACTGTCACAAAGGTCTCTCCTCTTTTCTTAGTCTTTTTTTTTTTTTTGCCATGTCTAAGGGTAAAACACTTAAAAATGAATGGGTTATAAATTAGACATGTATTGTACCCTTCTCAGTGTTAAATGCTTAGGAAGTATCTGGTTTTTAAGAAACAGTCTACATAATGAGGTAGAGTGTCTTTGTTCTATAAAATAGTAGATGAATTTTAGTTTTGATGATCCTGTAAAAATACTGGTTACTTGTAACCACATCTTTATTTTCTGAAGCAAAATTATGACCCTGTGTCTTTAAACCTAAGTACTTTTTCTTAATTGAGGGTTTATAAGTTATGATTGTGTTTTCATTTGAAGTTAATATATGAAAATCATAAGAAAAAAGGAACATGAGATTACCTTTAATTTTAAATGAATTATCATCTATGGGGCTCTATTTTCTTAGGAAAAGAGAAGTTATTTAAGTGGGGAATATGAAATAAACAAACTTAAATCATGACTTCAAGTGTAAGTAAGAACAAGAAGTTTTAGCTACAATAATTAAGATGTATTTCTACTGTTCTTCCTTATGATTCACACAAGTATAAAAATCTTACTTTAGTATTTCAGTAGAGACGGGGCCTATTGAATCAGGGAATGCTGAGGATTCTGGGTATAATGGAGTGTAGGTTATATTCCATGATCCTACTGCTTTCATAGACATATAAATCAAAAGTTTAATAACCATCGTAGTAAGAATAACAGAATTATTCAGGAGATACAGAGTAACCCAGGTTAGAGTATGATTATCTATGTTTGTGGGGTCAGTAGATTTCCTAAAGAAGGTAATTAGGATTATTAGTATTAAAGGAAGGGCTAATAATCTGATTTTCTTGGCAGATATATTATGACACTGAGTGCTTTTCTTTGTTTTATTCCTTTAATACATAAAAGTAAAATGGTTGTAAGCATACATAACCTTAGCATAGTAAATATTCAAATGCAAGGTATGTAATTCATTCAAAATAGTCTGCAGGCTTTTGTGCTCAATAAAAATAAATATAAAATGCACATAGAAAAAGGCAAGGGCTCTTTTTTTGTTAATGTCATTGTGTGGGGAAGGTTGGTTTCTATAAATGGCAAGTCTGCAGGGTAGTTAACAGAGAAGTGATAACAAAGCCGGGTTGTTTGCCTACAATCAGGAACTACAGCTATAACGTACCTATAAAGACTATTTAATTAATTCAGTCAATAGGCACCTTATCACCAGTGAATATTGAGCCAAGTTTGGCCAAAAGCTCAAAATATAATTCAGTTAGTACACTGTGGAAAGCCAATGGGAGAAATAGTGCTTTCTGTGTACTTGTTTTTAAATATTCATACTATTTAACCATTCCCACTAAATGCATAAATGACAACAGAATATTCTACTGTAACAGTTGGTAGAAGCCATTTCAGTAGCAGTCTAACAAACAGAGATGAATTTTAATTTGCAGTGCCAGTTGAGCTGTAATAAAAACTAGTATTCCAGCTGTGAAAAAAAATAGCACACTACTTGGTTTAGAGTTATTTATATATATTTTTTCCTTTACAGTACAGTAAAACCGTATTGTTTCTGTCCACACCGGAAGTTTGTTGAACCCTAAAACATGTCTTAGGGAATGAGAAAGGCATGTCTTTAGGGAAATAAAGAATATCTTTGTTGTATTAGATTACAGTGTTCAATTTAGTACCAGTTAACTTAGCAGCTGACTGTGTTACAGTGCTTGCACTATTTCAGAAATTGTAAAGATGAATTTAGAGAAAATGGAAAATTGGGGCTGTTCCTTTTGAAGTAAATGGAAAACAGGTAATTTTCAAACATTGAAGTTCACAAAAATCTTTTTTTCAATCAATGCTCACTTCGCCAAGTGACATTTTTATTAGCAACAATATCAGCTTGTCATTTATCAGGAAAGCACTGTAGAGAAATCCGCTTGCATTCTTGATGGTAAATGCTAAGTCATACCCATCTAGAAAGTTTTATAGATCCCCTATCATATTTCCAAAAGGAGAGTCCATTAATAAATAATAACCTGTATAAATGGACACCATATGTTTTCAGCTTACTGTTCTACTTGACTACCATGTTTATTTATTTTTCTTTTTTATTGACTTTATTGGGGTGACATTGGTCAAAGAAACCATATAGATTTCAGGTTTACAGCTCTGTAACACATCATCTGTATGTTGTATTATATGTTTACTATGATGTTTGAAGTTATGCCAGTACCTTTAAAAATAGTCACTCATAGGACTTTATGGATTTACAAATATAATTGTAGTTTTAAAAATGAAGGTGATAAAAGAAACTATATGACAAGAAAAAATAATAAGGATAAAAACCAATACCCACTGCCTTCTTTGCTTCTGAGAATGTTGGAGGGCTCGAAGGACGCTTTGTTATGCAAAGAGGGGAGACCACCTGGGACCATGGGGGCCAAGCAGAGATGCAGGATGAGGAACATACTGCTTTATATACAGAAGGGGATTTCTGTCACTCAGTGGCCCAGCTCCATAAAAGGTGGAGGAGGTGGGAGAAGAGGAGGCTGGAAAAGAAGGGGAGAGGAGGAAGTATGGGTAGGGGGTTGGAAATCACGAGAGAGATTTCCAACAGAAAGGAGAGAGAAACAGGCAGAGACAGAGACAGGGAGAGAAAGCATGAGTGACAGTCCTAAGAATAGCCGCTAAGAAGAGGAAGGGAAGGAGAAAGGACAGATGGTAAAATGGAATATTTAGGTCATTTCTCTTGGTGAATGACACGTAGTATAATCTCACTATCGACTCAGGTAAACTTTTGTACATTGTGCGTTAGCACTACTTTTGGAACTGAGTCTGTGGTGTTAGAATATGAAAACATTCTGAGACTTCTGCTAAGGAGGACCCGGGGGAGAGCGGGAGTCCCCACAGGGATCCCGTTAGTGAAATTCTATTTAAAGTTACGTACGTGCCACTCCAGAGACAGAAATGTTTCCCATTCTTTATGTAGGAGAATATATAAACTTTTGATACTCAGATTAGGCACATATCCTCAAATATCTCTTCATCATTGTGTATCCAGTGATGAAAGAGGTACAGAAACTATTTTCTTTCCCTATGATAACAGGGCCTGGAACATAGCAGGTCCATGACAAAATGTGTGTTAAAAGAGTGAAGGCACAAATCGGTTTTTCAAAGCACGGAGTTTTTGCTCTGAATTAACATTATGATTTTCATTTTTATTATTTTAATAAAGTGTCGTTGGACCTTTCGGCACTGCGGATCTCAGACACGGTTCCTTCCGTTTGATTTGGCCTGAAAATCTGCCGTATTGACGGTGCTGCTACTCAGGCCCTTCCGCCCGCCTAATTTTTCGAAATAGTGTCAGCGAAAAGCCTCTGCGGGGAGCACAGCCACGCCAGGAAACTGTAACTTCCCGTAATGAAACTTAACGGAAAAATCTCTGGGCTAGATTAGATGGTGATCTGGTGTGAGGCCAAGCAAAAGAGACCACTGAAGAGAAGGCTGTGCAGTTGAAATTACACTTTGTAGAAGACCAGGCAGGACGGGCGAGGAGCTGAAGGCAGAATTACCAAAACACCAGCCGTGCCATCTGCATGTTTTACAAACCTCCCTAGGGACGGGCTGTGAACGCGGACTGCTTTCCGGCGAGGGCAGCGGGAGCTGCCGGAGATCCGTTTCTGCATCCAGAGAGGGACGTGTGGCCTGACAGGTGTGAGGGTGTTGTCCCTTGGGGCAGTGGCGCCGAGCGTTTGAAACAGGAACTGGCACGTACTGTTGTGCTACCACACAATTCCTGGAGATCAGAAGGTAATCAGATCGAACAGCCAAATTTCCTGTTCTCGTTTGGCCCAGGAAATTTTGACTCGTTCGCGAATGTGCTTGTCCTCGCGCCGTTTCTTCTGCCACTGACAGAGTACTTGACTCACGGGATCGAAGCGGACCTGGAAAATCCCTGCAAAGCTTTAGTTCCCTTTCCGTTTTTCTGTACCTTAGCTTGTTTACCCTGCATGGAGAATCCCTTGCAAACCAATTTGATAGACTTTTGATTCTCAGTGAATCATCTCTACTCCTAAAGCTCATGTCAAATTTGAGCATAAATGAGGTTGGGTGAAGATTTGTGGCTCTCATGGTAGGTGGAAAACATTTTGAAACCATGCTGTCCGATAGAAATATAATATAGCCACATAATTTAAAACTTTCTTGCTGTCTCGTTTTAAAAAGTAAAAACAAGCTGGTGACATTATTATAATTCCCTTTTGTCCTCACCCAAGGATATACTTATTGATTTTAGAAGTAGGGAACGGGAGGGAGAGAGAGAAGGAGAGAAACATGGATATGAGGGAGAAACATCGATCGGTTGCCTTTCTCATATGTGCCCCATCCAGGGACCAAATCTGCAACGGAGGCCTGTGCTCTAACCAGGAATCAAACCTGCGGCCTTTCGGTCTACAGGACGATGTTCCAACCAACTGATCCACACTGGCCAGGGCTGGTGACACTATTTTTAAGAATATATTTTCTTTAACCTAAAAGATCCAAAAATATCATTTCAACATGTAACCAATATAAAAATATTACCTATGAGATAATTTCACTTTTTGTGTTTCATTTTTTAAAAAAGGTTATCTCAGAGAGGAATGAGTAGGAAAATGGGAGTAAGATTTGGGGAGGGAGAAAGGTAAGCACTGAGGGAAAATAGAGAAAAAATGAAGGAGCATAGTGGCCCTCATATCCAGTCTCTGGAAATTTCACCCCATCGAAATTCTCAGGAAACTGAGCTGGACATGAAAGTTAATTATATAAATTTACAATGGAAAGCATGCAAACAAGTCAACTAAGTATGTTCTTTGGACGCTCAGGACAATTTGCTCCCCATGTAAAAATAAAAGGAAAAGATTACCCGTCAGAGCATTGGTTGGTAATTTGATGATCAAGACAAAAAACAAAGCAAAACAAAACAAAAAACAAAACCAAAAACAAAACTCGAAGCATTTCTTGGATCATTTCGTTCTCTTAATCAGAATTTATGTTATCATATAAACACAAGCCTGTCCTCAACATTGTTGGGGACACCTAAGAAGTAGAAAGGCAACTATTTCCCAATATCCGCACAGCCTTATTTTGAGACTAAACACTAGTAACAAAGCCAGAGAGGCAGCCGGTGTTTGTAGTAATACGGGCAAATCTGGCTTCCACTCCCAGCCCCTCCGGCCCCTCTACCCATGTGACAGCAGGCAAGCCGCTGACCTTGTCTTTACCTGAGATTCTCACCTGTGCATCAGAGATGCTCAAGGATGCCCAGAGAAGTGCCAGGAGAAAACATTTCCTACAGTTCCTGGTGCATAGTAAGGACTGATAGAATCTAAAAAAAGTCTCCCTCTCTCGTTAATAAAACAACAATTTGTGCACATAGGAAATTTTAACCTAGGCTTGAATTAAGGCACAGACTGGTTTAATAAAATAGTAATGAGGCCAACTTTTAAAAAATGAAACAATGTGCTTTAACAGTAAGAAGTAGGTTTTAGCGCTGGCTGGTGTGGCTCAGTGAATTGAGTGTTGGCCTGGGAACCGAAGGGTCGTCGGTTCGGTTACCAGTCAGGGCACATGCCTGGGTTGCGGGCCAGGTGACCCAGTAGGGGGCGCTTGAGATGCAACCATACATTGATGATTCTCTCCCTCTCTCTCTCTCCCTTCCTTCCCCTCTGTCTAAAAATTAAAAAAAATAAAATCTTAAAAAAAAAAGAAGTAATTTTTAGAAAGCAAAAGGAACCATCATGTCATATTACAGTACTTGATAGTTCCTGGAGCTCAAAAGGTAACCTCAGAAAGGAATGTGGAAGAAAATGGGAGCAAGTTCTGGGGAGAGAGAACTGCCAGTGGTAAGAGAACACCGGAGCGGTGGGATGATTGTGCACCCGTGTGTGCGCACCCCAGAATCAGGCAGCCCGCGTTGGAACCCTGGCTCTGTGTCCCCACCTATATAACGTTGAAAATAACAGTCCCAGCCGCCCAAGCCTGTGGCGGTGAGACATGCAGTGTACGCGAAGCGGAGCCCGGCACATAGTGAGCGCTCAAGAATAGCTGACAGTGATTTGTATTATTCCGGCAGCTCGAAGTAGTTACCCACCTTGCAGTTTCCTCCCTTGCAGGGACATCTTGTGACCCCAGACTAGGTCAGAGTTCCCTGCTAATTGCTCGCTCCGGTACCTGTCTTTATCGTTCCCTCTGCTCACCACAATTTAAAATTGAAAAAACTAAAAAAAAATATTGCCACGAATATGAATGATTGGCCCCCTCAGGATCCTGTAAGCCCCCTGAGGGCAGGCGTCCGCTTCCCAGCCGTCAGGACTGTGGGTCCCGCGCTGGGCCGCCTCCAGCGCTCAGCAAGCAGTCAGACATGCATTGAATCATGAAGTAAATGGAAAGCAGGCCGATGGCTACCTCCAATGGCTGTTATTTAATGTATAGTGTCACTTTAATTTTTCCTTTTCATCACAACCATTTTCCTATTCAGAATGTGTGTGGAACACTGTGCACAGCAGTACAAAATATTTCATTAGCAGGCTGAGAAGAAGGAGAAAAGGAGACCATTTACATGTAAATGCATGCTTAACTCAGCCCCTGATGGAGAACACCCAAAGGGTACGGCCAGCTTCCTTCCATAGTAATGGGAAGCCTAATTCAGGTAGGTTAATTGTAGGGTGGTCGCTGTGCGAGCCCAGCAGAGACTGACTAGCTGCCTCCACTGGCTCCAGAAAAAATAACGCTGTGACATTCACTTCCTTTGACTTTAACCTGTCACTCGTCAAGGGCACCCGGGAGAAATGGGAAAGTTTCTGTAGATAATAAAAATAGGGCTTCCTCTGACCCACTGAGTGATTTTACTAAGAACAATTTAGGCTGTAGTGTTGGTCCTAATTGAAACCCTGTGTTTCATGAGCAGATCTGGGGCAAGAATTAGGTCTTTGTCCCCGGCCCGTGACCGTATCTGTGCAAGGAGAGCTGGCTTCAGACACCTACGGCAACACTTGCTAACAGTGGGATCGGGGGCACACTTCTTACCCTCTCTGAATTTCAATTCGCCATTCTGTAAATCAGGGATAAAAATAGAATCTAGCTCACAGTGTTCAACAAAAGTTAGACAAAATAACCAGTGTAAAACCCACAGTCTAGTGTCTGTCCTTTGTGGGTCCTTAGAAAACATTAGCTCTCTTACCTTCAAGCTAGTTGGAAGTTTGTCACAAAGTTAAACCTATATCTACCCTAGGACCCGGCATTTCCACGGTTAGGTTTTTGTTTTTTGTTTTTTTTTTTTAACCAAAAGAAATGAAAATGTATGTCCACAAAAATACTTACACTTAAGTATATAAGTACCAATAACTGAAAAGGAGAGGGCAGGTATCTAGAATAAAGAAGGAAAACAATGCATTTGAATTTTTTTTAAAAACAAGGGAATTTGTCTTATTGAATGTTTTCCCAAAGGACTATCTGTATTCAAGTGAAAACTGTGTAATACTAGAGCCCACCTCCAACTTCAGCATCGAAATGCAAGGTATTTATTAACCACACCCCCTCCGTCCCGACCACGTCCGATCGCTAGCCTCGTTAAGACCGCTGCATGGCCCTAAAAAAGACTAGCAGGCAGGACTGCAAGACTGCATTTTTGTTACTTTGGAAAATGCTATTACCCATCATTATGCATTTTAAGCAGTGTTACATAAGGAAAGGGCCTCGGCCTTTGGAGTTGAGAAGATTTTGCCAGCCGTCTAGACACACGATAAGAGAGGCATTGCTAGCCCGTTTCCCAAAACAGCTGAGCGTCATCTAGCACCCCCAATTAAAGGATGGAGCAAGGGGTCCACCCCAGGTGTTTCTGATTTCAGACGCCATAAGTCACTTAAAATCCAGCCGCCCTCTTTTACTCATAGTCAGGGAATGAAGAAAAGTTATTTTTTGAGGTGTTAGCATATGCTGCATTTCTCCTTGTCTGTATATTTAAGTGGCTCTGTAAGTAGAGATTTGCAGTCAGATTCCATGTGATATGCTCCAAGATTCTCCAGCGAAAAGGCTAAACAAGTGTAATTATAGAAAGGCTGCGTACAAGATTCCAGAGGTCTAGCCGGAGCCTGTGCACCTTATAAACTCAAGTGGGGTCTGGAGGGGATGGCTACAGAATGTAGCATTCTGTCAATTAATTGCTGCAAAAGACTAGATCACACCAGCTGCTCCAAGCTGATTATTGAAGTCCACATACTTCAGCTGAATAAAAACTTTAGCGATTTTTTTCTATTAAAATTTCTTATTTTCAACATTGCCTAATCCTAACAGTTATTTGAAACCATCATCTCATATCAAGTAAACTCATTTTCATTCTTTCTGGGAAGAAATATAATAAAATCTCAGCCACATTAATGCTAACGGCTTATCTAGTATATTTAGAATACACACAAAATTGTTATGATATTCTTTTAGTAATTTCATGGCAATATAATAAGGATTAGGATATGAACACTAGACTATAATAAAGAGGGGAATTAAAGCCACTCTCATGTTTGCAGCAGGTAAACCTTTGAAAATAGGTTAAAATGCTCCCTTAAATATCATAATAATTGAAATGTGTGAATATTTTTCCCCTTGAAGTCCCACCTTATCAGCATGGTACAGAAGGTAAAAATTGTGTTTTCACGTCTAGGGAGATTTAAGACATCAAAGTAGAGGAACGGAAAAAAGACTCATATCCTTTCTACTGTCAAGCCAAAAAAATAAATAAATAAGTAAGACCCCGTCACCTGCAGCCCTTTGAGAAGACCCGCTGCCCACCAGTGAGGACCTAGAGAAGAACTGCCCAGGTCTGCAGGGGACGTTTCGGACCTCCCAGTGTTTGTGTGATCTTGTTCGAGCTCTTAACACTGTTCACAGAAGGACCCAGGTCCTACCCCTTCTGTTCATCGTTTTTACTAATTCTCCACACCTTTTTTTGGGAGGGCCAGTATCCCCGAAATGTTATTTTTCATTCTCCTTTAGTTCGAGGGTGGCCATATTCTTAGGGATAGAAACTCATGGATTAATCCCAACCCCAAGCCCAATTTGTATCTCCGTTGGGGTGACCAACAATTCAGGTTTCCCCAAACCTACTCAAATTTTAACACAGAAAGTACCATGTGTAGGGAAGTCCCCCACACCTGGGCAAACTAAGACAGTCGGTCACCCTGAGCACCTTCTGGTATTCTGTCTATATATTCTGTGTTTATTGGGTAAGGGGATGGGGATTAGCTCTCAAGTCATAATTTTTTTTTTTTTGTAAAGCTAGTTTCTCTGTTACATAATATACTTTATTGATAGTTTTAGTCTTCTGACAACATTGGTAATCAATAAAGTGACCATGGTAAACGGTAGAGTTGGCCCTGGAACAATATGTGACTGAACTGCACATATCCACTTACTTGTGGATAGTTTTCAGTAAAGCTATTGGAAAATTTTTTGGAGATTTATGATAACTTGAAAAAAACTTGCGGAAGAGTCTTATGATTTTCTTAATATTTCCTATTCTCTAGCTTACTTTATTGTAAGAATGTAGTATGTAATACACATATAAAATATGTGCTAATCTCAACTGCTGGACCAGTTGCCTCAACTGCTTGGACCAGTTGGTCACAAGATGCCGGCTGCAGCTTAGGACATCATGTGCACTTTTTTTTTTAAAATAGCTTTTTTTATCCTCACCCAAGAACATTTTTCCCCCGTTGCTTTTAGAGAGAGAGAGGATGGGAGAAACAGTTTTTTAGAGAGAGGACAAGAGAAGGAGAAACATCGATGCGAGAGAGAAACATCTATTGGTTACCTCTCCTAGACTCCCCAACCAGGGACTGAACACCTACAACCCAGGCATGTGCCTTGACCGGAATCAAACCCACGAGCTTTCGGTTTGTGCGATGGCCCCCAACCAACTGAGCCACACCAGCCAGGGCCATGTGTACTTTCAAAGGCAGGAAGGCATGTGGGATGAAGAAGTAGAAAAAAGTGGCCCTTTTCCTGGAGTGAGTCTCTCCTTTTATTCTCCACCCCATCAGAATTCCTCCTGTGCTCTATTATGGTATATGGCCACTTACAGTGTTGAGAGAGGCCACAGAATTAACAAATGGCACTTTTCAGCTTCTGTAGTTAAAGACTAGCAAGGGAGAGGCTATGAGTGATAGCTATTGGACTATTTCTCTGTCTACCACAGATAGACTAAGCAAGATAGTGGTCATGCTTACATTAATTTGTTAAGAACAAGTCAACCAGCCTTTCCCAAATCCCACGTTCTGTGCAGAATTTATTTACGGATGGTATTCTGGGTTGTGTTACTAGATGCTCTAATCTTATCTTTTAAGAAGAGCCATTTTTTCCCATGCTATTAGAGATGAGACAAGTCTCTCTGAAACTGAGAAGGCACAGGATGATTGACACCCAGCCTGCATTCTTATTTTATTGAGATGTTGGTGTACCACTCATTGGGAAATAGGCTGCTAACTGACATTCACGTTTACCTGATGGACTGTCAAGGTGTATTCTGTGTCATCCCCTCTCCAGGAGACTATAACTTAATGCCCGATGCCATTTTGTCAGGAGTTTCAGATTTGATGTTCCAGACTAAGTTGGCTCACACCATGTAAACTCCCTGTGTGTTTTCTTGCTTGGGGTAAGCATGGTGCAGCACTGACTGTCATCTGAAAATCTGCACAATGCCAAGAAAAGCCATCTGCGGTCTGCCCCATTTAACTGCATCTCCTCAACGTTACTGGAATTTTCTTTCTTTTTTTTTTTTTGATATTACATGTTGACCTGCTGGAGCTGTGAATAGGGAAATCCAATTACAAGTCATATTTGAAGCCTTAACTCAAGGGGTTTTATTTGTAGACCTTGGCATTCTCAGACCCTTTAGAATTTGAAAACAAAGCCAAGGATCACATCTCCTCTGCAAGGGGAAAGTAAGAGCCTTTGGAATACCCCAGCTCTGAAACTGTCTTCCTTTTAAAATGGATACACATTTCAAAGGCAGAAATTAACTCCAAAACTATTACTAAGAAAAAAACAACAGTCACAGGTGATATTCTGTCTTTTACTTCATATTAAATACTGTTGTCACTTGTCTTAATTAATTATTGCATTAATACCATAGGGAGAAAACATCCCATTGACATCCCCATTGTGGAGATGAAGAATCGGAAATACCGTCTTGGTCTGCTTGAGCTGCCATCGCAAAATACCACAGAACAGGGGCTTAAACAACAGACGGTTATTCCCTCACAGCTCTGGAGGCTAGAAGTCTGAGCCAGGGCTGGTTTCTGATGCGAGCTCTCCCGTTGGTTCGCAGATGGTGCTCACGTGACCTCTTTGTGGAACCACTCGGGGAGAAAGATAGGGAAGTGCCTGTGTCTCTTCTTACAAGGACACTAATCTCATCATGAGGGCCCCATCTAACCCCAGTTACCTCCAAGGTCCCATCTCCAAATGCCATTACATTTAGGGTTGAGGCTTCAAGACATAAATTTAGGGGAAACACTAGCATTCAGTCCTAAATGGTACAGGGAGTCGAAGTATCTTGGTCATGACCACACAACTAATAAGAAAGAAAGTCAATATGCAGACTCACAGAATCAGACTCCAAAATCCTTAATCTTAATAAATGTTTGATGTAGTCTCTTTGATGTCCCATAACCACCGGTCTTAGTCAGTGGGATGGGAGGAAAGAGATACAAGGAGCCAAACTTTGTATGGAATTTTAATCTCGGAATTATCTTCTTTCAACTTGTCCTGTCTGTCAAAAGGAATATATTTACTCTTTCAGCACGTTGACTGCAGCCTTTATCGCCAGCTTCCCACTCGTGAAACTCCGGGACTTCCAGCATTTGTAAAATCATTATTAAGATTCATTATTAAAAAAAAAAAATAGTTCAAAAGATCTAACCAAATTTGTTAACAATCCTCTGAAGCCTTAAATCTTTGATTTGAGTTACAATCACATTAATTTGGTGCAGTGACACTAATTATTGAATGCTGCTAATAGGCTCTGATCGGCTTTTGTTAAAATCAAAGAAAATTTCTTGGAGATAATTGAACCTGGTTAGCCTGTGTACTAATAAGCAATATACTCCCACCAGAGGTACAACCAACAAGACACAACTAAAAATAGGAGAACACTCCGAAGGGTTTCTATGCTAATTTTGTGGGATTGCTTATTGCTTATTAGACTGTGGTTCTGAGTATAACTGAATATCGAATGTCATTATGAATTTTCAGTCATTTTAGAGTATAGAGTATTATTTTTGCTTTCTGCTTTATAGTTGAGAACTGGTTTTATATGTCTGATTAATTTTAACAGGATGAATGTATGTATTCACTGGCACCGTAACTCTGCGTTTGTGATGAATCTAAATCTTAGGTTTATGGGCTAAACCTATGGGTAGAATTAAAACAAGCCAAAGAACAGTTTCCTACAGGGCATACCAAAAGCAATAGAGGTGGCTGGGCGACACCTTGGGCTTTAAGGTGAGAGAATTCTGATTCCCAGCACTCCAGCTACTTCACTAGCTTTTTGGTCTTTCATTCAACACGTCTGATGTTTAGGAATCAGCTCTGAACGAAACAGATGCTTATTACTCTGTCTTGAGGAGTAACAGTGTAGACAAGAACTGTGGGAGTTACCACCTCTGTATGCAAAGCTTCCTTTGCAGATGTTTGCAAATGAGTCCCAAAGATACTGTTTAGTAGTGAGCATTTGGGAGGCCAGAATGTATTGTATATCAAAGATATTTTTGTGTTGTCAACAGGACGTATATAAAAAAATTTTTTTAGCACACAGAACACAAGGATTTAATATACATATGAGTATACATTGTGCAAATGATTACCACAATCAAGTTAATTAACACATCCATCACCACATATAGTTACTTGTTTGTTTTTTTTTTGAAACAATCTGAATATATATAGTTTTTATTGTGAACCATTAACTCAAGAAGACTGGGAAAGAAAAAAGAATGTTCTGATTACCTTACTGTATTAGCCTGCCCCCTCCCCCAGGAAAGCAGAGTTTGTGATATTTAGTGTAAAAAGTTTATTTTAGAAAGTGGCAAGGTTGTGGGGGGATGAGAAGAAAATTAAAGAGTGGAAAACTGGCAGTGACGGAAAACCGATGCTCAGGCTTCAGAACAGGGACAGTGGCACGTCCTGGTTCTGTAGAAGTTACTGACCTTTGACGGAAACTGGGGCATTAGCTCTGCAGATTTTGGGCTTCCCAGCCTCCGTAATCATGTGATCCATTTCCTTATCGTAAATGAGTAATATAAAGTTCTTATATGTATTCATTCATATATATATATATATATATATATATTTTCACACACACACGCACTCTATTGGTTCTGTGTTCTCTGGAGAACCATGACTAAAGCAGGGTGTCAGCTCTCTCCTAGACTGGGAATTGTCTAAGTCCCCGGCAGGCATGTGAACCTGTCTCTTTAGCAAAGACCTAGAACAGGTGGAGAACTGAGTGAGACAGCCCAGGCAGAAGTGCCATCAGGTTCCATCTGTGGGGAGCTGGTTTGTTGTGGCCATGGCTGGATTAGCAGTGAACAGTTAGGTGGAGAGGATGTAAAACGGGGCACTGGAGGCACAGGGCACACTTACTTTCAGAGAGAAGACATATAGCTTGTAAGGCTAAGGTTAAGCATATCGCATAAGCTCTTTCATCCTCCTACACAAAATTGAAAATCCAAGAATATTTTTGCTTATTTCAGTATTTTTCTCCCTCTCCAAAAATCTGATTCTAAATTCCACTGAAATTTTGAGGGAAAGTACCATTCTAAATGCCATCATTGTTTAAGCAGAAAAGCATCAATGGCTCAAAAGAAAGAAAAAAAGAAGGAAAAGAGCAAACAGAATATGATGTGTCTTTGTCTTTAGTGACAGGATTTTTATGCAATGCATGATTTATTAAAGGAATCTGAACTATTAAATCAAGGCAAGAGAGAATGAAAATTCATATCCTGTTTATAATGAGGCTTTGAAAATGATGCCAATTCATTAAACAGTCACTTGATGAATATTTATGAAGACCTACTACATCCCAGGAACTGTGCTATGTAGCAAACACGGCACAGTGAACCAGGCCAATGTGCGCCTTCCCTTGTGAGGGTACAGAGAACTTCCCATGTGAACAACTTGGTGGAAGACAAGAGGATTAAAGGAAGTTCTCCCAAAGAATGTAATGTGACCTTTGCTCTTAAGAAGTATAGGGCTTCAATTAGATTAATTTACATACAAATGTCAAGAGCCAGAGACACACGTTTTTAGCTTAAATAATGAAAATTTAATGTCAACAGGATCACAGCGTTTAAAAAAAAAACAAAAAGGAAAGAACAAATGAAACAGAGCCTCGATAGCCAGTCAATTCTCACTATGAGGTGGAATCTCTTCCCTAATGCTAAAGTCTCTCGTAATTATTTACATAAAATTGAAGGTTTAGTCATCTGGTATCCTACCAGTACCTGCTCTAGTGTTTTACCATGAAGGCAGCTAAGTCACTGTCTCTTCTACTTCTATACTTTGCTGACTTCAACTAATTGCTTCTCTTTATAACTCTTATTGTGAGAGGATGATTGGGCTGCAAATCATCCTTCTGAGTAAGCCTGTTATGCCAAGTCCCTTATAGTTTTCCATGCAGTTTGTCAGGAGGCAATGCGTGTTTTGGCAGTGGAAGGTGATGATGTTTAATGCAATAGCCGGCAGCTAGTCCTTCAGAAGGGAAGGCAGTCATAAAACAGTAAATATCTTCATTGCAGAAACAAGATGTGTAAACACGTATCTTTATCCTTTCTTTTACTTCCCCCATCCCAAATAAAGAGGATATGCTCTGTATCAGGCAGTGTCGTAAGAACTAGAAAAGGCAAGGAAGTCCTTGGCTATTTCTGTCTTTTTTTCCTTCTCCAAAAATCTAATTCTCAATTCCACTTAATTGGCTAGTGAGATATAGCCCATTGCATCATATGGAGCCTCTGTCCTGTCTAGTAGGAGAAATGGACATTGAAGTAGAATCTCACAAGTAAATATGCACCTAAGAAAACCTTGAAAATCTCTATGCTATTCAGATGTGGCTACAATGAAACTGAACTCTAATTCCACAGTTGTATGATTCCCTGTATCTCCCCCAGATTTCTTTGAGTTCCTGGAATACGCTGACCTATTGTTGCCTCTACACTTCTGTATTCTGTTACCTGATTTGCTTTCCTGCCGTGAGAAAACTATGCTTTAAAGTCAGTCATTCCACAGATTTCCACCATAAAAATCTGTTAGCACCCTAAGCATTCTGAGGTTGATTTTACTCATGATTTAAGGAGTCATGAGGTAAAATCACATTTCACAGTGTATGACCTTCTGCAAAACCACTCAATATACAATAATTTACTTAGCCCTATCCAGCTTTTTCCTCGGTAGGAGTACCCCGTTTTTATTCAGAGTGGCCATGTGTTCTTCTCCTCCGCTCCCCTTTAAAATGTTTGTGGCAGGCAGTCTCAAAGACGACCGAACATGAACCTCATTTCCTGGGATTCATGCCCTCGTGTAATCTCTTGCCCTTGAGCGTGGGCTGGAGTTATCGACTTAATTGTAATGAATAGAGTTTGGCAGGAGTGATGAGCTGTCATTTCGGAGATTAGATTGTGAGGACAGTGGCTTTCACGTTGGGTGTTCCCTCACATTCACTCCGGGATTGCTTGCTCTAAGAAGTCAGCCACCGGCTTGGAAGGCTGTCTTGTGGAGGGGCCCATGCGAATGAACTTGGGACTGTGTGTTGTCAGACCTGTCGACACTGACACCGCATGAGTGAAATTGGATAGGGGCCCTCCCCGGTTTAGCTTCGGGCTGACCACCGCCTCTGCTGACACTTTGATGCCTTCCAGAGCTCACGGGGCAGGTCACTCGAAGGCGCTTGACCTGCAGAAATCGTGCAGTGATACACTTTGTTGTTTCAAACTATTAATTTTGGTGGTCATTTTTATGGAGCAGCAGATAACTACTACCATGTTCAGTTTGCCTAAATATTGGTTGAACACACGTGAGGGGGCAGCTTTAAGCCCTGCTGTTCAGTACATTGAGAGGAGAACAAGGGCTAGGAACTGGTTCCTGCCCATGCAGACCTTCTGATCTGTTGCGTATAATCAGGATTTAGATAAGCAGAAAGAAAGAAGAAAAGAATCTAGGCTGGGGAATATCCCCACTTTTTTTTCTTTTGTCTCTCTTTAGATTTTTTATTTTTTAAATTCCTATCAGTTCAATTACTGTGCCTAACCCAAATTTTTACTTATAGGAAAAGACTTGGGGCATTCTCTGTATGTATTTATCCGGTAAGCAGGTATCTGGACTTCTGCACAGTTTTAGTAAATAACTGGGACTAGAGTATCTTAATTTTTCCTGCTGGAATCAAGCTTACATTTGACATTGTTTTGTGCCCAACATAAGAGGCTTAGCCAGCAGAAGAAAATCTCTTGAGACAACGGTCTGTTGCAAGTGTGAACTCAGCAGCATAAGGCGTACCTTGGTTTTCTTTGTTTTATTTCTTATTGTTAAATGTGTGAGATTGAAGATTAAACCGTTCCACCAAAGAGCGGGGAGGTTTGGCCACAGCCTTGCTCTTAAGCTGAACTCCGCAGTCCCATTTCCCATCATCCCTTGCGACTCTGTTTTGCAGCCACGTGAAAGCTCTTGCGCGGCCTGAGTGCTCCCAGACTTCCTAACTCCCAGGCCTTAGCGCACGCTCTTCCGTGTGTCTGGCATTCTCTTCCCCTTTACCTGGGTGAGGTGCACTCTTTCTTTCGCGTTGAGATAGCACTTCTTCTAGGATGCCATTTACAAGTGAATTCTACAGTTTCCTTTTCCTACAGGATATTTTACACGATACTAACTTTTTTACTTAATTATTAATATCAGAGTTTGGACACCAGAGATCCCATAGGCTAAATTGGCTCTACCCAGCCCCCAGATGTATTTAAAAAAAACAAACAAACAAAAAAGCAAGAAACCAAAACTAATATTGAATATTTTAGGAACTAGGGGCACAAATTCTCTTAATCTGCCACCATTTCTTCCTGTCTTGTGAATGGCTGGTATCCCCAGTTTGCATTATTTACCTGACTCTGTAGGATTTATCTCTGAGAGCTGAGACCCTTTGAAGGCAGGGGCTTTAAAAAAAAAAAAATTTCATGTCTATATAATCTGTCATAGTTCTTTGCACATTATATGCACTCTGTAAGCAATTGTTGAATGAATAAATGAATGAAGGATAATTTAATTATTAATCAATACACAAGTATCCTCTAAGCTCTGTATGATCAGGGCAATGTCCGTCCTGTCTCAAGATTTGATATCTTCAAACTGTTTGCTAGCTTTGTTCTCCATAGGGGCCTGTTAATCAAGATTCCAATGAATGAATGGATTCCAAGTAAACTCTAGAAAGTCGATCTACTCCCATTCAGTCTCCTGTTCTTATCTCCTAAGTCATATCACCTTTAAAAATATCCCTGTTTATGTTGTCCTTATAAATAAGACATTTTGTGAGGTATTTCTTTTAAATAATTTTGTTACATTTTTCCCATCCAGTTCAGAAAGGGAGGAAAGCACATAAGTTACTTCCAAAACTCTTGCTGATACCATCAGTAAGCTTTTGTGAACCACCTACTCTGTCAGGTAGTACTCTTTTCCGGCAGCAGATGCTAGACTGACCCAAAGTGAATCAGGAGGAATTTGTTGGCTTGCCTGATCAAGAAAGGACCTGGCCTTACTGACAACTTCGGAAAAGTACAGACCCTGTAACTCTTTTCTCTTTGAATGTTCGATTCTTCTTCAGACCAGTATTTCCACCCTGGAGGAATTCTGCACCTAAGGGCTTTAAACACAGTGTCCTATCCTTTCTGCGCATACTATTCAAACCTCAAATGAAAATAATAATTATAAGAAGAAGAATCACAGAAGACTGCTGATTGGTCCAAGGATAGACAGATGCTCTAAACTGGGCCAAACCTGCTGGTCAGTAGATTACGGTGGACTCAGTCCCGAGTCTAGGAAGCTTTAGTACCTTGATCGGCAAGCTCCTCTAGAATGACATGAATTGAAAGAGGATTTCAAATAAGTCAAAGATAATTGGGTGGGTCTGAACTATTTTGCATAACAAAAATCAGTGAATATCCACACCGACTACCTATGTGGCAGGAAGTGTAGATAAAAAGGGAAATAAAATGAATAAAATGTGACCTTTTCCAGAGAGGAATTTCCAATCAAGTTATGGTGATAGGTCATATAATTATATGTAAACAATTATCAATAATAGTTAAAGGTAAAAACAGGTGTTTATTAGAGTTTTGCTCTTCACGTGAGCACAATTCACTGTGATTTTCTTGTTCTGTATATAGTAAATTTTATCAAGTATATATTTTGACTGTTTCCCTCTGAGATCCACTTCTATCACCAAATCAGAGTGAGTTCCCTTTAAAATGAATTTGGAGTTTAGAAATAAGAGGTTAGAAATATAATCACCTTACACATAATATAACCCAACTGGTTATTTTGTGTTTGAGGAAAGAGGCCAGGCCTTTAAAATTTCACCTTCAGAGAGTCAAGTGTGCCTTTTTATTATTAGAAAGGTAGTTTTTAAAAAGTGTTTTAAGCGTTTCTTACAAACTATTCTCCTTTAGATTGTCTTAAAGACTTCATTGTCACTAGTCTTACGATTACTATGAAAACCAGCTGTAAGCATATTAAGAACACTGGGAAAGAAATGACACAATTTCGCTTAGGGAGGCCAGACACCCAGGAGCTACCTTGGGTTCCTCTTCTTCCCTCACCTGTGCGCTGTCCTTCGCCTCACCTGTCATCAGCGGTTCTCAGCAATGCCCAGAACAGACCCCACACAAAGATCACCTGTCTCAAAATGTCAGTAGTTCCACGGTTGAGAAACTCCACTGCAGAACGTACCTCCAAAGAACACTCCCCGTGTGCCCCTGCTCGCTCTCTGTCCAAGGCTGCCGTTCTCTCTCCTGCGAGCCACTTTAAACACCTCCTAGCTTACTGCACCAGCTCCTCTCTTGTCCGTCGTAATTCTTTCTTCACAAAGCGGCCAAAGAGAACTTCCGCAAAGGTAACAGAGTTGTGTCAACGCTGCGCAAACCTTTTCAATGACTGTAGGGGAGAGTGGAGAAATAGGCAGGGCTCAGCTCCCGTAAAGTCACGTAAACTGTGTTAAGGAATTTGAATATCGCTGTCATTCTAATCTTTTTCCTGGAATCATTGTCTTTCTGCCCCCTTTCTGTTTTAAGGATGTGCCAAACTCGTTCTGCTTATGGCTTTGGAACTTTTTAATCCCCCCAGCCTAAGTGCCCTGTCCCCGTATGTCTACGTACCTGCCTTGTCGTTCCGTTCGCAGAGACCCGGCCCATGCACGTCGAGACTGCCCACACCATCATGCTTTCTCACTCTCCATTCACCTTCCGTCTTATCTATATTCGTATATTTTAAACATGTTACTTTTATGATGAAGAGTATTAGCTGAAATATGTTTAGATCACGGTAACAAACTATGTCCTCATTCTCCAAGCTTCATGATGGAAGTCCCTTTAAGTGGGCAGAACAATGGCTCCCCAAAGATGTCCTCATTCTATACCTGCACCCCTATGTTCATTGCACTGTTTTTTCCAACGGCCAAGATTTGGAAGCAACCCAAGTGTTTATAAGTAAAGGAGTGGATAAAAAAAATGGTGGTACATTTATACAACGGGATACTAATTGGCTATAAGAAAAACACATCATACCTTTAGTGACAGCAGGGATGGACCCGGAGAACATTATACTGAGTGAAGTAAGCCAGTCAGAGAAAAGCAAATACCATATGATTTCACTCACATGTGGAATCTAATGAACAAAACAAACTGGCAAACAAAATAGAAACAGACCCATAGATACAGAGAACAGACTGATAGCTGTCAGAGGGGATGGGAGTTGGGGAGTTGGGAGAAAAAGGTAAAGAGATTAAGCAAATAAAAAAAAAGACTAACAGACACAGACAACAGTATGGTGATTAACAGAGGAAAAGAGGGGTGTGGGGAAGTACAAGAGGGTGAAGGGGGATAAGTGGCGACAGAAGGAGACTTGACTTTGGATGAACACACTATACAATATATGGATGATGTATTATAGAAATGTACACTAGAAATCTATATAATTTTGTTAGCCAATGTCATCCTGATAAATTCAATAAAAACAAAAACAAAAAATGATGTCCACATCCTAACACTAGATACCTATGGTTATGTGAGGTTATGTGGGAAGGAAGAATTATGGTTACAGGTGGAATTGAGAGTGCTAATCAGCGACCCCTGAGATAAGGAGGTTCTCTTGGATTATTCAGGTGGCCCAATGTCATCACAAGGGTCATTGTAAGTGGAAAAGGGAGGCAGAAGAGTCAGGGTCAGAATGATGTAATAAGGAAAGGTTGGGTTGGCCACTGCTGATACTTGATGCAAGGGGGTTCCAACCAAGTAATACAGGAAGCCTCTAGAAGCTGGCAAAAGCAAAGAAATGAATTCTTTTCCAGAGCTTCTGGAAAAAAACATAGTCCTGCTGACTCCTTCATTTTATCCCAGTGAAACCCATTTGGGACTTTCAACCTTCAGAACTGTATGTCACATATCTGTCACGTCAACAATAAGAAACTCACATATCCCCTGACGCACTTACCTTGTTCACCTGATATCTTCAGGGCTTAGACTTGCACCCAACACATAATAGGCACTCAATTCACACATAATAGCCATTGAGTAAGTGAAAAATAGAGATAAGCATCCTCATTAGACTTAAATAACCATAGACTTGAACTCTACAAATAATTTTGATGTTTGGGGCAAATTACTTAACCCATCTCCCTCAGCTTCAGTAATCTTATTTTCAAAGCAAAGACTATGACTCTAGAATGTTAGGTTTGTTGGGAACCCTAGGGTGGTGTCAGGGCGTGTCCTCTGTAAGACCAGGTCCCTTCAGCTAGAACCCTGGCTTTCTTCCATGTGTAAACTCCATGGTGTCCTGTGTGGACAGGTTCAGTTTCGAGTGAAGAGAAAGTAAAGATTAAAATTAAAACCTGTGTTCATCTTTTTCATTCAGCCATTTATCATTGCCCTGCTGAGTTCTTACTTCTCCCACGGGTAGAACATGAAATAATTTTATTTTTTCTAAAAAGTATAGTACTAAGATAATTTCCTCACTGTTAGCATTTTCTGATAGAAAACAAAACCAAAGTAGAATATAGGAAGTAAAAAATATTTTTTATAATGTTGGAGTCAATACATGAATATCAGATATTTTCTGAACAGAAGGATATTGACAGAGATGAATACTAACTATAGAAGCAGGTTGGCCTGTAGTCAAATTACTTTCATTAGTAAGGTTGTCAGATTTAGCAAATAAAAATATAGGCTGCCCAGTTAAATTAGAATCCAATAGACACAAAAACCTTTTTTTTTCTTTTTTGGTCAAAATATGTCTGAAATACTGAATGGATTTACTCATATATGTTTTTTTTTAATATGAAATTCAAATTTAACTGTATATCCATTATTTTATCTAGCAACCCTAGTTTTTAAATGTATAGCCTAGGGTAAGTTATTTAACTGCTCTATATGTAGCTTCCGATCTGTAAACTGGATAACTTTGGCACCCACATACTAGGTTTTTCTGAGAATTAAATGAGATAATGTACATGATCACTCAATCCAGTGATTTGCGCCAAACACCCAGCACATGTGGTACTTGTTTTCAGGTATGCATTGAACATTTAAGTATATGACAGTGTGTTAGGTCAAAGAAAATGTCAGTTCAACTAAAAATCGGAAAAGGTGTAATTTATATTTATTTCATTAAAATAAATTTAAACTAATAATTCATATTTCTATCCAGGTTTAACTACAAAGAATAATTCTTTGGCACAGAACCTGGGATAAAGAATAAATACAAATTCAGTAAAAATACACTGTTTGGGAAACAAATTTTTTAAAGAGTCTTGGCTTCAAATAACTTTTGAACAAAAAAATCAAATGAAATAATTAAATGTTCAACTAAAGCTGAAGAACAAAATTATGAGGGAAAAAAATTAAATGACAAATACAAAAGCAAGTGCAAATACTTTGAAATATGAGTGGCATTGAGTTCCTAAAAAATCTCATAAGAAAATGAATAGAATCATTGACTGAGTTGAGATTTAAAATGATAAAAAAAGAAATTATTTTTATTTGTAATTGGCGTTGGCTTTACATTAGGATATTACATTGTATGGAGATATTGAAAAACAAAATTACGGGGATAATTCTTGGGGGCCAATGTCTCTTGGAAAGGGATTTGCGTAAGCACGTTTATGCCCTGGAAATCACTGGTGACTTACAACTTACAGTTTAAAATATTTTTCTAATGTAAAAAGAAAATATAGTAACAACATATGGGCATGCCTCCTAGCAAGCGATAAAACCCCTGCTCATAAAATTTTGGAACTACAGGCACCTTAACTAGACTTTTTAAAAGCCTCATGCAAATTTTCCTTGGCAGAGTGACAATCCTAATTGCGTATAACTTATTAGAGTTGTCCCTTAATGTAGGGTCTATATCATACATTGAAAAAATAATGACAAGACTTTACAATCAACATAAATAAGACAAAGGAAAAGGTCTAACCCGCTGGCAAAGCCATTGTTCTGTGCTAACAAGGAATGAATGGGTAACTGGTTGCCTTGTTGCCTCATCTGTCTAAACAGCTGTAGAGTTTATGCTTTTATTTATTCTTGCGAATGCTACCAACTTAGAAACACCATTGTACAGAATACCCATTGTCTTCCTAAATTGTCACATCGCACTGTATGTGGGAGGGTGATCATCAGCCGCCATATGATTTCAGATTACTAAACATGGGTGTTTTTCTAGGCAGAGATGGCTGAATGTCTGTGTTTAATTGGATTATTTGGCCAACCAAACCATTGGAATACAGAAGGGGAAGTTCTTGTCTCTCGCATTTGAATGTATAGCCCATAAAGATGCTACATAACTTGCAATTAATTTAATACCGTGTATTTAGCACAATTGATGGCTGCCGAACGCTGTGTGTGTTCTGCTACGTACCAACTTGCTGAGCATACGATTTCCTCCCAAAGAAATCAGTACTGTTTTAGTTCTACTTCAGAACAGAGATGGATTGTTTCGCTTCTCTCTCTGCATGCATGTGCTGTAGTTTACTTACAGAAACAGAGAATGTATTTCTCCTGTTAACTTAATTAAGGAGGCCATTTAGAGGTGGTTCTGATGTCATAGCAGCCTCGTAAGCAAACCAGAGCCTAAGCCTATAAGCGCTTAAGGGTTACAAAATCGAAATGCTTAGCGCGGCCAGTCACAAACAGCCAGCCAGGCTTTAAGCTGTAACCAACTGAATAATATCCTACCTTTGTTTCTGCACTTAGTCGCTACAAGCCTTTTCCCTGGCCCCTATCTGCAGAGTGTTCCTAGCCACTTCTGGCTCGGTGCTGCCCCAGCTGAGATCATATGGTATTTGTCTTTCACCGCCTGGCTTATTTCACTTAGCATAATACTCTCCAGTTCCATCCATGCTGTTGTGAAGGGTAGGAGCTCCTTCTTTCTTTCTGCTGCATAGTATTGTGTAAATGTGATAAGTATTATAGAGTTTAGAGTGATATTTAAAGTCAGAAAGACATTCTTGTTGCTCGTTTGTAAACTCTGTAAACTTAAACCAGTAAATAATCCCCAATAAGCCTTACACAGATCTTTATTTATGGACAAGAATCATCACAGCTACCTCCAATGGGGTATAACGGGGGCTAAATGAGCAAAAACTCCAAAAGGCATAAAACAGGTATCACATATTGTGAGTTTACCGTTAGTAAAAAAGGACCACAATCTCTAGTCTAAACTATTGGTATCAAACATTTCAGAATTCAGAAGACTTTCCTGATTTTAGAAAAATAATATTGAGTATATGTTTTATCTTATATAGCACTGACATTAATAATTCAATCAAAGCTTGAATATTAGGACAGATTTTTTAAATACTGCAATTGACTTAACATCCTTTCAGGTCAGGTCCAGCCACAAAATGAGTTGTAGGTCAGGTCAGGTTTTGCATTTACAAGTTACAAAGTTGTATTATTAAGAGATTTGGGATTTTGAAATGGAAGTTTACCATATACATTATAGGGGATCATATACTTGAAATACTTAGCAAACAGCAGGCTGTATCCTGGCTGCATGTCTCATTTGCTCATTTCTTTTTGACCGTTACCCATTTCCTCCCCCCAACATGTGGCCCATTTCTGGCTTAGAGTGCTTTGGGCATCCATCCCTGTGCCTCCCTCGAAGGAAGCTGTGTGTTCCAGCTCGAGTTCTCCCAGGGCCTTGGACTTCCCAACAGCTCTTACTCTGGGAGATTTTTGCCATTTCTAAGACATTATCATCTTTCTCCCCTCATCTTCCACTTCCCCTTTCTATGAATTTCCTGCTTCCTGACATGTTTTTACTTAAAACTGTCTCTGGCAATCGTGTCAGGGGATTGAGCTTAATGCACTGGGAATATTCCTTAACATAAAATTTTTCCAAATGCAGCCATCATTTTTACCAATTTGCTGAGTCAGTAATCATTGCAGAACAAAGTGACAGTGCAAATACACGTACATCAATATGTATACATCTATGTCTGTGTATTATAGGGTCTATGCATTTATATATATATCCTACACAGATATAGAGTATATGTGTACACACAAATATTTTTCCCCTCAGGAATGCAGACCTAAAACAAGACCGAGATGTGTCTTTTTGACCTATATTCACTGGGAAGCCATGGATGTCTCAATGATTCAATGATTACTCTGTGATGAAGGCAAGAGAAAAGCTAGCTACCATGCCTTTAAAATCTCCTTCCTTGAAGGACAACTCATAAAAAAACAAAAACAAAAAAAACCAGTCAATGGATATTTAAAACAATTTAGGCATCTTAATAGGGTCTATTCTGGGTCACTTTGCACACCCAAATTGTTTTTTTGAGACTATTAACAATGTCATGCTGAGCAATTTAATAAACACAATCGGTGGTAAAGCCTGTTACTTTTGTTTCCCTGGTTTGAAAAATCATCCTCATCTGTGTATCCACTCATGGCTATAAGCCCGCTCACTTAACTAGGGAATCTTGAGGAATAACTTCTGTATGTATGATACAGATCTTTTATTCGTGGGTGACAGAGCCTATTTTGCAGTTTCTATTCACACCCAAATTGTTCTTGAGAAACAATTCAGGCATCATTTGTGTGGGCCTCCCACACTCAGAATAGGCTAATAGACAATGTCACCTTCACTGGGTTATTCTTTGGATAGAGACCATTAAGGGAAATAGCTGCTTCAGTGAGTGGCACATTAAAGTTCTAGCCCAGAGCTCTGCCTACCCCTGCTTCCAATATGCGATTGTGGCTCAGAGAAGGTTGCATCGCACCATCTCAAGGATGTAAATCTAAGGAAGTCCAGCCATAAAGCCAAAGCATGAGAAAGGCGGAGGCGTGGAGTGACCCACAAGACCTCTCATTCTAACTCCATCATCGCCAGGGACCTGTGTCCACCAGACACCCACCTTCTTCTGAAGCACCCATTCCCATATCAGGGGGCTCCCCACTTCCCATGAGCCCTCCCGTCACTCTTATTCATGAGTTTATTAGCCTGGAATCTTGCCTTTGAGCTAATTGTTCTGCCCTCTGTTAATTAGTTCTCAATATGTGTACACATAAAATGTCATGTTAGAGTTAAGTGTTAGGAAAAGCTTTGCTCCTCCCCAAGGAGCTGGCATGTTTACTGTATGCGGGAAATAAGAATAAAAACTCTAGCCACGCTTCCCGTTACATCCAGCTGTCTGGAGGCTCCAAGCCAGATATTCGGGTTAACGAGAGTCTAAGAACTACTCATTCCAAGTACGTTGTTCTGGTGTTTTAGTCATCACTCCGCCCAAGTCAAGAGCTCACATTCTTTTTTTTTTTTAACTTTTATTTTTAATTAAATTTATTAGGGTGACATTGGTTACTAAAACTATACAGGTTTCAAGTATACATGTCGATGATACATCATCTGTATGTTGCACTGTGTGCTCACCTCCCAAAGTCAAATCTTCGGTCACCATATATTTGACTCCCTTTACTGTTTACTACCTCCCCACCCCCTTCTTTCTCTAACATATACCTTTTCTGACCTTAATATCTCATTTTAACTCATTTGCTCTGTACCCCTCGCCCCCCCAATTTTGACTCCAGCTGAACAAAATTGGATGGATCAAAATCCTTTGTTCATATTGTACTTAAAATTTTATTTTTATTTGTTTATGTTTAATGCAGGTGATCCTGCAGTATGACAAAGGCTTTGTTGAATGAGGTAAGATATAAATAAATTATGAGGATGTAAGCAATATATTTGCAGCAGGAAGAAAAATGAATATAGAGGCAGGACTGGGAGGAAGGAGATCTGAATTGCTAGGCTGGGGGTGAGGTGGCATTTTCTGGGAACATGGAGAGTAAAGAGATGTGAGGAGATGGGAAAGACAGAAGAAACTTACAGTTACTCGGATAAATTATGTGGGAAACGTCTATCAGTTTGTAGGAACAGTGAAGTCTGATGTTCAACATAAGGGTTTCCCACCTTAAAGAATTCCCCTCCGCTACGGCAAACCGCTAGTAAGTTCTGCTACCGAAATAGCCTGGAATTAACAGCACATGGAGAAAAAGATGGGTTCCTCAGTGTGACCTGCCAGGCAACTGAGAAAGGACGGCAGGGCTGAGAAAGGAAGTTCGGGTGGTGAAAACGCGATACAGCAGGTTTAATGGGGCCTCATAAGGAAGTCGTTCAGTCTCCCCATGCACGGGATAAGGCTTGAATTATTTCCCTTTTCCTCTTTCGGTTCTTTCTTCCTCATTTGCCCCTCTCTTCCTCTCTCCTCTCCGTCACTGCTTTCTTCTTCTTCCTCCTCTCCTTCCCTCTCTGGCGTATAATCTCCTTGCGTGTCCTTCCTCCTGGAAAGCGTTTGACTGTCCTCTTGGTGTCAGAGACTCTGATCAGCATTAGACACAGGGGAGAAAAGATGGAAACACAACTTCTGTCATCCCGGCACTTACATTTGAGCAGAGAAAGAAAATAAAAGAAAAATTACATTAAAAATAAGATGAGTAGAATTTATGATTACTGCCACCTTGAAGATATTAAAGGTATACAAAGAAGGGTATGAAGAGGGATGAGGTTTGATTAGGAGTTGTTTTGTTAGGGAACCTATTTCTTAAACCATGTGAGTTGGTCACTGAAGCAATGAAGCATTCTCAAAAGGGGGAGGAATTCGGGACATGGAATCTCATTTCAATATTTATTCTCATTATGTGGTGTTAAAACTGGGTACAGGAAGGAAAGCAAATGGGTTTATGGTTGTATGTTTCTAGTTGTGCCTTCGTTCCCTTATGTATTCAAGGTTTATTTAGCTATTCAAAATGTAATGCCTTTATGGAAAAGCAAATAGGGTAGTTTCTGAAAAAATCTTCTGAAATGTAAACCTATTTGATTTTTCACAAGAATTAAAAAATCTCTGAGGCAGCCAATTTTCTGTTTCAAATAAATTGATGTTACTCTCTTTGGGCCATGTGAAGGAGAAATTCCCAGAAGCCAGTCATATTATAGATTGAATTTATGGATTTGAGGTCTCTGGACTACCAGTTTTCCTCATCCATTTTTTTTTGTTGTTGTTGTTGTTCTATATGTAAATCTTGGGTGTTTTTTATTATAATTAATTTCCAGGGAGTATCTAAATTTTTCCAAAATGGGGGACTGAGCCAATAAAAATGAAGTCATATTCCATTAGCCTTGCCATGAGTATGAGAATTTTTGAGGATAGCTCGTGGTTGTTTCGGTGAATTAGCCTGTGGGGCGCCCCTGTCTGTCTAGGGACCTTCTTGAGGAGTGACACCTTTATCTTCACCAGGGAGACAGGGGACAAGGCTGGAATTCAAGGTCTAGTTGGAGACTGTAAATAAGAGTGTTACTGTTTAGTGCTGTGTTTTAAAAAATGATGTAATCATAATCATTAGAGTGATAGCCCCCCATTTTCCTACCATTTAGGCATTTTGCATACATTTATTTTATTTAATCCTACAAACTTTACAGGATTGGGATTATTAGTCCTCCTCTTTATATGAAATGAGGAAACTGAGACTTAGAAAAACTAAGTAAAAACCTTCGCAGCTAGCTTGTTTCATTACAGAAGGGTTACTTAGAGGTCAGAAAGAAGGAAGTTGAATTTTTTTTTTGGCTCCATGTCTCTAAAATTGATTCTCTTCACTTCTATGCTTCAACACTAACCTCTGGTCAAAGACAACGGTAGACTAATAGACAAGTAGCCGAGGCTCTCACAGGGGCTTCTGCAAGGTGGGTCCTCAGAAAATACTGAGTGAGCCAAAGGGGCCCTGCCGTCCAGATCTAATAGAAAATAGGAAGTCAGATGTCTGTAAAAGCAGCTGGTAGATGTACCAGGCGTTTAGTCCAAGTTATAGTCCCATTGAGTCCTCACGGCACCTGAGAGTAGTTGTTATCGTCTTCCTTCAGATATGCAGATTAGGAAATAAGGTTTAGAGGAGTTAAATGACTTGATCCTTACTAGCAGAGTGAGTGATCTTGCACAGAGACCGGATCTATATTACCCTTTAAAAACTGGAAAGAAATGAGCTCCTCGTTACCTAACGGGACCTTCAGTAGTAACTCAAGTAAAATGGCTATTAGAATGGCTGGGGAATAGAAGACACTTACACAACCACCCATCTTGTTATTTATCCTTATCATCACTACCTGCGGTATTGCTGTCTTCTCAGTTGCAGGAGGCACGCTTGCGTAATGGCTTCAGCTGCTACACCCTGTTACTTCAGAGCTTGTAGATGCGGAAACTGCTCCAGCTAATGGCTAAGCGGCTGGTTGCTGGGAAACAGGGGACTCCCCTGATTGATTGGAAACTTTGACTCTGGGTCTTACCACTGGATTTACCAAAACTTTCTCAGAATGGTAATGCAGCCTAAGACATTTGTAGCCATTTTTCCCTTCCCTCTTTACTCCGCAGTTGTCAGCCTGCATTGAGGTCTGACGGTGCTCAGTCCCCTCCCCGCTTTTTCCCCCCTCAGAGGAGTCTTCCCTTGTACGTCTCTTCCAAGCTAATCCTTTGCTGGCATCTGTTTCTAACAAAACAAACAAACAAATAAAATGAACACCATAAAAACAAAACCCCAGACAATTTAGTGATTTCCCAACATCTGGATTTCCATCTTCAGTTGACATCTGACAATTCACTTGAGTCTCTATTTCTCACCAAACTGGGAAAAGACAGGGTTGCGGTAGATGACTGTCCCAACTGCTTTTATTTATGATTCTACACCTATCAAATGCAGTCTATAATATGGATTAATGCATTGCTTCCTTTATTTCAGTGTTATACTGTAGTGGTGCTACATGGGTAATCCACGTGTAAATTATCCTTTGATCTAAGAACAAATATTGTTTTACCAGAGAGTAAATATTGCCTTGATTTTTGTCTTACGAATACGAACACATTGCAATGCAGTGACGACGACAAAAACGTACCTTTGAAGGTTTGCTAACAGTAGCACTTCTGATCCAGAACTGCTTATAAAATTTTAGAGTAAAGCATAAAATATCTTCCTAATTGACTTTTTCCCCAAATTAAGAGTACCTTAATTAAACAAAATTATTTATCCATTATCACCATCAAAATCCAACTTAATGTTCAGCTGTTCTCTTCTGTTAGTTTTGAACCAGTAGAAATAGTAGCAAAGCTTTAAATTCAATCATGATGAAAAATACAATCTTACTCCTAAGGTAGATTGCTTCTTCCTAAGTCAATACTTGATTCTTTAAAAGGCACAATAGTTGTATCATTCAGCTAAATAACAAATAGATCAAATATAGGATTTTTAATACAAAAGGGAAAGGTTATGGTATTTGTGCTACAGCTGTAAGGAGCAATAGTTATTGTTTGTCCTTAATTAAGAGGCAATCACTGATAATCCATCTCTATCAATGGAATGAAACTTGAGCCTAAAAATGCACTAGATTTAATCTAAAATGGAGTGTTGAGATTTTCCAAAATCTCTTACATATTATCTCAGTGTAGGACTATTTTTTAAAATAATCTTGTTCTGAGGCTATGATCAATGAGAACTTTAAGAAGGATTTAGTGGTGATGATAGGATTTTCTTCTCTTGAAAAGTGCCACACTGGGGACAAATGCATTAATGGAAAAGAATTTTTGAAACTCGTTACTTGATAAAATTTTACAACACAGGTTTAAGACCTTTGTTTTCAAAAGCATTTAAAAACCCAATTTTCAAGGTAAGTCTTACTATAATGGCGTGTTCAACCTTGATACGAGAGCTGAAACAGTGATCTTTCCAGACTGTGAGGCATCCCAAATGAAAGTGCAAGAAGATTGTGCGTAGGCAAATTTCATCCGTAACACGTTTATGTAAACCTACCCTACCTGTGTGGCTTACATGCAAATTTTATTAAAATGATTTACATTTTAAACATTGTCATCACATTTGCAGATTCGTACAAATTTGGGTTTTATCCAGATAAAGGAGAAAATAGATGTATCATTCATTAGCGTCCTGGAGAGAGGGCAACAGAGTAAGACCACGCCTGCTGTCTAGTAGGAGTGACCTGCCTGCCTCCAGTTGGAGATCAGATTACCGACCACTTCATTGAGAAGAAATTTTAGAACAGCAAAAATACCATCCATCTTTGGGGGTGAAAGTCAGTAATATGAACGCAGGGAGGTGGTGCCAACCACGTTTCTAGGAATTCGCACCACTCCTCCACCCCAGGGTGAAAGCCGAAATATTTAGTGCTGCCGTATCAATTCTGTATCACTTGGCTGGTCGTCCTTTGATTTTAGTGATGACCGTGGACATTTTAAAATTTGATCAGACAAAATGTGGTTGGCCACAGTTCTGCCATTTTCATTTTTAAAGCCGTTTGAGAAGCAAACTAAATCCTCTGCTTCTCCCTGGGTAGAGCTGGACTCAGTAATGTTGTTTATGGAGAAGGGTTTAATTTCAACCAGAACCTTCTTTTTTGCTGATGTACTTCTTGTGTACCACATGGTGACAGTGTTTTTCTCCCTCAAAATCGAAACATACATATAAGTTTATATATATATGTACACACACATGCACACATACATATGTATATGTATACATACATGTAAGGATATGCGTGTGCATACATATAGGTATACACACACACATATGCATTGTGTTCAAATACTTCAACTCTGTTGTTGAGCAGATCCGTCATTTGAAATGCACCTTTTCTTCCTGAGACAGGCTTCATTTTAATTCTAATCAAAATATTTTACCAATAAAATATTACAGGTTAGAAAGGGTGGAGACCCTTGCTCTTATTTCTTTACACTTCCAACTGGACATTTTTTAAAGCCTTAGTTATCATTCATTCACTGAAAACATTATTTTCTTTTTGAAGGAAGCTGACCTTAGCTTTGGTTATTCTCATGGTTTTAAATTTATCACGTCCTCCCATTTAGTTGTCACATTTTCTTTCCTGATTGCTTTGCTTTTGTCTTTCTCCCAATACTACAACATTTTCAGGCCAAAGTCCTTCCCTTCTTCTAGTCAATCAGTTTTGCTGTAAACACCATTTTTCCTTGCCCCCCGCCCTAGGTGTTTCCCCCCCTGATTTTATGGCTAGAAAATCCCTGTTTCTTTCATTACTCTAAGATATCAGCATATTACAAACTCAGTTATCCCATGTCCCACTCAGTCCTCAATAAAAAATAAACAAAAAATACTCCGAAATCACACCTGGTGTTATTTCAGTTACTATTATCATGAGTAGTTGCAGTGGTGGCGGTAGTGCTTAGACATTTGGGGGATACTGAAGAACACACAGTAAATATTAGGAAGTTGATAGTTAGTTTACAGACATAATTGCATTTAATAAAAGCAATAGCACCACCTAATTAAACAAGCCAGGAACCTGGAATTCTCTGTAAGATGAGCTTACAAGTAGGCCCTCAAGTGTCTCTATTCCATATACAGTTGTGTTTTCTTTAGCTCCAAATATTCAAACACTCAATAATCAGAAGAGTTTACAAGTATATGAATGTCATTATTTTTTGGGTGAAAAAATTAGTAGATTTGGCAACATCTGGCCCAGACTTCTATCTCACTTCACTTGTCCAGAGGCTGCCTCCTTTCAGAAGGGTCCACTCCACCCCCCTACCCTCCTTGGCTGCAGCCTGCCTCTCCATCATTTTATACCTTCTCCACTGCACTCACTCATATTTTCTGTCTAGCCCCAGTGAGCAGCTGAATTTTTGAAGTCTGTTTAATTCCTTTATGTGATGCATTACATATACTTGACCTGAAAACTCTGGCCATTTTATCCTAAGAATCAGGGCTTGGCAAACTTTTTCTTTAACAAGCCAGAGAACGAATGTTTTAGGCTTTGCAGATGCTGAGGTCTCTGTTGGAGCTCCGCAGCTCTGCTGTTGTAGTCCCGACATGACCGTAGACAACAAGTAAGCAACTGGAAATGACTGTATTATAATACAGCTCTATTTACGAAAACAGGCAGCAAACTGGATTTAGTCCATAAACTGCAGTTTGCTTAATCCTCCTCGAGATGATTATGTACCGAAGTGTGTCGTTCAGAATATTTTATCCGTGAAACCGCTCCATGAAAAAGAAAAAGAAAAAGATTCCCTTGGAGAATGAAATATACATGTCTATTTACATTATCTGAAAAAAAAAAAAGTACTTTCACCTTTGTTTATCTATAGTATTCCCAACCATATTGGATTATAAAATCTCTGTGTTAAACTTAGTAGCTCTTACTGTCTCGAAGCACCGAGTGAGCCATGTTTCCAGTGGAAGTCTTGAGTCTGTCACTATTTTTCTTCATCAGTGCCCCTTACCTGGTTCAGTTCCTCCAGATCTGTTTCCCATCACCTGTCCTTTTAAATCCCCTTAAGTTCTACACACCTCAGTTTTCCTATCTGTAAACGGAAGGGAAAGAGGAAATTACAACACTGTATCGTAGACATTTTAGGAGGATTAATGTGATAATATCTGTATAATATTAAGTATAAATAAGTATTCAATAAGTAATAGCAGGAGAGTATTCACAGCAGGAACAATGGCTACATGTAGCGTTTGAGAGCCATTGTGCAGCTGAGATGTTACCAACAAGGATGTGACACTTCATGGCATTTTGGGGTTTAAAAATTATTTTAAATGTATCATTCCGTTTAATCCCCACTTGTACATTCCCCAGCTGTTTATCTATTCTCCAAGCACAGTGACTGGAACATAGTAAGAATTCAAATGTTAGATATTATTGACAAGGACACTGATTTCAAGGAACTTACACGCTGAAATGTAAAACAGATGGTAAACAACCAATACATAAAGCCGATGGTTGTATATTACCATGATTCTGCCAGTAGTAAAGAAGGTGCTACGGTACAGGCTAACGGGTGGTTGCTATGGAGTTTAGACAGCTGGGTTGCTAGAGCCGTCCCCCACCTGTGCCCCATTTTCCTAAGATAAATGTCAGTGGTGGCTCTGGGGTTAGGCGACCATGGTGGCCCTGTTTAACCTTGAGGACCCCAGGAAAGCCCTGGAACACACTTTAACCTGAACTCAGGGGAAATCGTTATCAGAATTCTTATAGGATTTATTTCCTCTCAGACTCAGGGATCTTAGTAAAAAGAAATAGGCTTCTGTCATAGACCGTTGGCGGGAGGGTTAAAAGTGGAAGAAAACACCCACAAAAGGCCCTTGAGCCCACATCTTGGTTAAGTGCAGTCGCTCCAATGGCAATGACAGGTTGTTCAATGCTTTCTTCAATGTTTCTGAACAGATATGGGGAGTAGAGTGAGCGAAGGTACAACCACATGCCCAGGGAAGGTTAGCTCAGCCACTTTTGCTGAAATGTAACATATCCGATGGAGGAATATGAGGCCGAAGAGTTGTCAGAAGTTATTAGGTAGAAGATTGGAGTTGTGTGATCAATTCTGGTCCCTTTTTCTTCATTGGACAAAGAGAAGTCACTGAATCATTTGATCCATCTAATAACTTAAAGTGTAAACTAAAGGGAGAAATATTTACCGTGTAGCTCTTACAAGCATTCCCTATATTATAGGTATTTTACAGATACTCGTATACATGATCTTATTAATGCACGCAACAGTCACAGGAAGTAAACATTGATATTTTTTCTTTTCCATTGAAGAAACACCCACTAAGTCTTAGAGAAAAATGTGAAACGGTTTAGGGGAACCTGTATTTCAGTCCAGATGTGTATATGCTTCCTATAACACCTCCGTCTCTTATAGACGCCCCGTTCTTACTGACTGAAATTAACATGGTTTCCATCAAACCAGGACCATGAATAATGGCTATGTTCTTTGCCTATGGCTCTATTTTAAATGAGCTTCACCATATCTGTCTGAATAGGTAACTGAAGACCCTGAGGTCCAGGCACCGATGGGGTCCCCAGTGATCAAGGAGAGGGCTGCAGGAAGAAAGACAGGTTAGGAAGGTTCACATCTGCAGCCCTGGTGACGGAGGGACCATGGCGGCCACCAGGAGGAGCGGGGTTCTGCGTGTGCCATGCATGCCTGTCCATGACAAAAGCATTTCCATCCACAGAGAGAGACATCTCTGAGCAGGGTCTGCAGGTTGTCACATAATCTTTATAAGAATGCCAGGTGTTTAAAAATCAGAAATGTGTGTGAGTTTGTATATGGGATACGCTGTTTGAAATCTGAATCTGAAAAATACCAATACTTTTTTCCAGTAGGCTTTTGATTTTTTTTTTTTTTTGTCTGAAATACTATGCCACACTCCCTCTGCGTGGTAACTCCATTAGCCTTCTAAATTCAGCTCAGTCATAACCTCCTCCATGAAGCCCTCCTCGACCCCACTCAGAATCTGCCCTGTTTTACTTTGTCCAGTCCTACCGGACCGGCAAGCTTACCTCAGCACACTATGTGTTGGGTACATGTCTGCCTGCCTCTCTTGACTCTGAAGCCTCTTGAGGGCAGGGCTGGTGCTTTATTCATCTCTCTGTCCCCCGTGTCCATCCCTGTAAGTATAGCACAGGTCGTCTTTTATTTGAATTAGATCGTAAATGGATATTTGCAGTGTTACCGTGTAAAGGCAAAACAGGGTTAATTAGCTGAAACTTCCAGGGCAACAGTGGAGGAAAACTTGCATGCTGTTTCCCCTCCCAAATCCAGTTCTCCCCTCTCCCTTCCTCAGATTTTCCGGTTTATGATGAAAGCTGTAAAGCTGTTGGGATTTTATGAATCTTGCCGCTAGCCTACAAAACCTTTCAAATATGATTCAATTTCATGCAGACAGAGACTCAGAGCAACTTGGCATTTAACAGCTAATGGCTTTTAAGGGTTTAAGTCAGCCCTAAACATTATTCCAATGAGTTTTTGTGGTTTAATTACCTTAAAGCATTACGTAGTCAAAGCCCATCAATACAGATATGTTTAGAGATAGCAAATTGTATGCCGCTCACAAATATCACCTTGAAGGTGTCTAATACAGCATCTTATTTTCCCAAAGAAGCATGTAAAAATAGTTTAAGTTTACGTATTTGAGCCTAATGATGTGTGCCATCATTAAGCTGGGAGGAATGTGAATTCACAATGATTCTCTCAACAGCAAAGAAGAGCTTTACAGAACAAGAACAGAACATCGTCTCCCCTGCCCCGTTGCTGGCCATACCATGTTAACTTTAAGCAGTGGTTAAAATCCCCAGCCCCGGATTTCAACAGCTCAGAGTTCAAATCTCATCTCTACAATTTGTAGGAAAGTTACGCAACAGGGTCAGTAGTAATAATAATAATGATGATGAATTCTGGTGAAGATTTTTGAAATGATGCATGTAGAGATGTTAATAATAACAACTAATATGAGTTAGACATTTATTTTTAAAAGGCTAGGCTTGTGATTTTGGAAAAGAAAAAAAAAAATGAGCTCGAAGGGTCAGTATCCAATTTTGAGGCTGTAAAAATGGGCCTAGCATTTTCATTGTGATTTTCCTTATTCGGAGCATAAAGAAACCAAAGGTTGTCACTTATTTCAGGCACCGTTTCAGATATTTTCTTCTGCAAAACTCATTTCTATCCTTGGACTCACAATGACTTTATTACTCTTTTCAAGTCAAATCACATCCCAATCTCTACAATTCAAATTGGCCTTAGAGCCTGCACTAACGAAATGTTAATATTTATGAGTCAAGCATTTTGGGTTCCGAGATAGGGAGAGAAACCTTCAGGGAAGCAGAAATGAGTTATTGGTCTGCTATAGAATGTGTCATTTGGAAAGAGCTGCATTGTAGGGAGAGATGATTCAAGTGCGCAGTTTCAAGGAGCAATGCAATCTAGTTGACTAATCTCTCATTAAACTGAGGTGAGGCTTTTGGTGGACACTGACTTCTCATTAGCATCTCGATCCCACCGAAAGATCCAGACCATGGGTGCCAGGTTTATTCTCGTGATTAATTCAGAGGTTTGCATTCCTTTCAAATCGCCATCATTTGAAAAATGAAGGTTAGCAAAAGGTAAAGGTGGACCATTTGAGCCAGATAATTATGGGCATTATCTGCTAGGTGATATTTATTTTTAATGTGAAAGCCTCTAAGTAATTTCAGTGAACGCCTCCTGACCTCTGGAGTCACTTTGGTCCCTTCTTGAGCCACCTGGCCTGAGGCTGACGGTGGGCACATTTCTTCACCTTCTACTTTTACCCTCACACCAGACAAGCTGGTGTCACCCCTCTGATGGAACTCTGTTTTGAGATTGCACCTAAAATCTGTTGGTCAACTTTGATCTAATGCATGGAAAAGTGTTTTGTCCACTTTCTGATTAGTGGAAAAGGCATTTTTCCCCCTTACATTAATGAGACAACAGGAAAGTTGGATAGGCTAGTAGAAAACTATAACAGTATTGCTAGTTAAAGCAGGGCAAGCCAATTCCCAAAACTGTCATACAACCCCCTCGAGTGAGGGAAACTCCAAATGCTATCTCAGAAGTTTCAGTTAGATTATATTAGGGGATCTGAATTGATATTCCGCTACGGGAAAGGGTAACTTAACATGGGGAAACAGAAAGAATGCATATAAGCTTTTCTACCTCATTATCGTCAGGCCTCGTTAGGTTGAATACGGTATTGTTTCCATCAGACAATGCTCCGGTCCAAGAAAAATAATAAATATAAACACCAGTGACTTCAGTTCCCAGTATCCGGGTGCATTTAGATGGCCCAAGTAAGGGGGGAGCGGAAAACTACATGTGAGAATGACAAGACTGGGGTAAAGACCAATGAAGTAAATCCCGTAAAATGTACTTGTACGTTGCAGGATATAAATCTAAGGTGCTGTTACAGTAACAGAATAATGACTGACTGTGAATCACCAAAGTATCTATTAGCTTTTAATTGCTCTAATAATAATGACAGTAGAAAGTACTAGGATAATTATAAACCTGTCGGTATTGTACTATGGTTGGAGTCAGCCAGATCTAAATTAACCCCCTTGGTTTCATCCTCATAACTCGGTGACATTGGACAATGTACTTTACCTCTGTGAAATGTGGCTAATAATTTCCATTTCCAGGTTTATTTTAAGGGTTAGTGATAACGTATCTAAAGCATCTAGCCTACTGCCTGACACATAAATATTCAATATTCGGGAGCATCCGTGGCAGCCATAACTATTGTTATTAGAGCTCGTGCTCCAAGACATTCGCATCATGAATGGAGAGAAGTAAAACAGGCAGCGCGCCCTCCAGACGGGCCTCGGGCAGGGGCCGCAGCGAAGCAGAGATAGTGGATGGACCTAGGCTGGGTTCTGGCTGATTAAACGAGGTCTGGCAGATGCCACTGATGAGCCGTGCAGACAGACCTTCAGGGTCATTTCGGTTCTCTGTTTTATAGGACACCCAGAGAAGACATTCCCACTCAGAGACGACCTGTTTTGTGCAAGCACGTCATTATAAGTGCAAGTGTTTCGCCGGCCTCCCTGGCTTCTGCCACAAGAAGAATAGGAATCAAGCTTCCCTGTTGGCTTTATCAGAGGAGGAAATTATTGAGCAGTTTGTTACATCCTTGGTCTAGGTTCATCATTGAACTGGCTCTGAGTTTTTAAAGGTAAGTTGCTAAGCCACTCTAAGTATCAATTTCCTTATCAGTGCGATGTTGCCAATAATGAAATCTGATAAGCAGGGACAGGGCATGCCATTTTGCTGTATCCTCACATCGAGTACCTACCACAGGTCCTTCTGGGTGAGGGGCCGAGGCTTCTGCTCCATCTCCTGCATGGAAGGTCTCCTCCATGACCGGGTGAAACTGAGAGGGGGCCCTTTGCATTATCATCTTATTCATCTTGCTTCTGTTTCCACTGTGTCCTGCGTCATAGTCACCAAGTAACATCAAACCCTCTTCTTCCTTCTTAATGCTAAATAATGGGTCATGACACTGAAAGCCCTGCCATTAAGTATTGTTAATAGCTAAACCACTGATCTCATTCAGAAGGGCTGAATGGTTTCATCCAAACCAAAATCACATATCTCCTTTATCATCATCATCATCATCGTCGTCATTGACATATGTCAGATGTTTTCTCTATGGCCATTGTTAAAGTCCGAATGTTTGTGTCCCCCCAAAATGCATGTTAAAATCCTCATTCTCAAATTGATGGTGTCTGGAGGCAGGGCCTTTGGGAGGTGATTAGAATACGAACATGGAGCCCCCATTACTGGGATTTGTGCTCTTATGAAAGAGACCCCACAGAGTCCCTCGTCCCTTCCACCATGGGAGGGCACAACGAGAAGTCAGCAGCCGGCCACCCCGGAGAGGGTCTTCGTCAGAACCTGACCGCGGTGGCACCCTGATCTCAGACTTTCAGCCTCCAAAACTTGGAGAAGTCAATTTCTGTTGTTTATAAGCCACCCAGTCTGTAGTATGTTGTTATAGCAGTCCAGGCAGACAAAGACAGCTGTCATTATGTTATGCTACATGTATTATGTTATTCAATCCCTAAAACAATGTTATAAGGTGGTATTTTTATCTTCATTTTATAGGTAAGGAAGCTGAGCTTACTTTAGTGAATAATCTGCCCTAAGGTTTAGGACTCAGATCCTAGAGGCTGGAGTTTGAGCCACATTTTCTGGTTGAAATGTCCATTTGCCATTATTTACACATTATTTTCATCTAAGATCATGTGACTAAAGCTAAGCGACTTAAATCATTATGATATTTTCATGCCACGTAAGTTGGCCATTGGTTAGCTATCACTCCATGGTGCCAATGATGAGGCATTTTTCATTTCTTTCGTAAAATACCTTTATCTCTAAGAAAAGCCCCTATTATTAAATCTGCAGTGTATCAACTGTAAACACATCTTCTTGTAAGTGCATGTGGATAATATGTTCCCGAATTGTTTTAATTTGTAGTGGGATTGGAGGAATATTATGCACATCAGTCTTATAAATAACACGACATAAATAACAACTGCATTTAGTGCCAGAGCAGTTATTTTCTTCAGAAGTAATCATTCATTTTTTAGGGTACTAAAAATTCGCATCCAGAATTGTCTTCTTAATTTGGGTAAGGCTTCTTTACTAAACTGCTTAGATGTTTAGTACCTGACAATAATGAGAATTGTCAAGATCTACCGATGCTTTTTACTTTTGCCTAGGGTAACGAGCAAGATTACGTTTATGGCAATAGTGATATTAGTCCCTATGCTGCCATCAGTATTGCGAAGTTGCTGCAGAGTTGATGTAACGAATCTCAAGCGCCTGGTGCTGTGCTCAGCTCATTCATATATGAATTCATTGTACAATTATTTGGAGAAAACCTGCTATGTGCTGAGCCCTGTGCTACATCCTGGGTACACAATGGTGGGTACAACAGGATCAGACCTGAACACTGAGCTCAGGAAGACTTTTGTCTAGGGTAAGATGCAAAAAGAAAAAAAAGGAAAATAAATCATATTTCAAGTCCTGTAAAAAATAGATAACCTATGAAAGAGAATAGCTTAATGATCAGGGACTATTAGGGACTTAACTTTAAGCAGGGCTCTGAAGTGGCAGAGTCATCTGGGCCCGTAAGGGGCAAATGCGTGTTCTAGGAAGAGGGGATGTGTGATTCTTTGGAGCTGGAAATAACGCGATACTTTGGAGGAACAAAGGGAAGACAGGTGGAAGAAGGACTTAGTAAGCGAAGAAGAATGGTAAAGTCACAGAAGTTGATGGAAAACAATGAGACTTCACAGAGTTAAGGAACTTTCTCTGGACAACGTAGCCGAATAGTGATTCTGTGAACCCAGGTTTCTACGACTGCGCATCCCAGCTTATTTCTTATTAAGTTCCTAGAATCGAAATGAAAAATGTAATGGTAGTAATTATAGTAGCCAAACTGATTTAGTGCTTCTGTGTCAGGCACTCTTGCCATGACTTTTCGTGCACTAAGAACTTACTTCTCACATGAAACCTATGAGGTATTTTAATTTTTGCATGAAACTTATTATCCTCATCATACAAATATATGGAAGTTAAATAACTGCTTTATATCACACAACTACTAAAAGGTAGATTTCAGTTTGAACCCAGGGTATATATGCGTTCAAATATGAGATATATGGCACTTTGGAGATTAGACATTTAATGACAGATTAAAACGTTTTTTATTACGGAGCTATTTACAATTTACCAAAAAGCTGTAAGACCAATACAATTTCTTTTTCTTGAACTCTTTGAAAATAAGTTGTTGATGTGATACCCCACCAAAGAGTATGTTATCTACAACAAAGACTTCCTCTCGTATTGCCACAATGTAACTATTAAAATCAGACTTTTGAAATGGATTTTTTTTTTTTAAATGCAAGGCTTAGCTCAAGTTTTGTGAGTAATGCCTTCACAGAAAAGGATCAAGTCCAAGATCATACATTACATTTAACTGTCATATCTACTTAGTCTCTTTCAGTCTTGTAGAATTCCTCGTTCTTTGCTTGACATCCCTGACCTCACTTTATAGGTCAGGAAAGATTGTAGGTCATTTGTTTTCTAGCTTCTCTGTTTATTTGATATTGTCTCATGATCAGATTTTATGTTATACAGTGGTTTGGGTAGGAATGACAGAAATATTACCATGCCCCTGTCATTTCCTCCTATCGGGTAATGCACAATTTCGAGTTGTCCATTTCGAAGATGATAACGTTGATTACTGAATTAAAGCGGTATTTGTGAGGCTTCACAGTGCGAGTTCCGGCAGCTGGTGCTGGGAATTTGTGACTAGTCTCTACTCTCCTGCACAAGCCCCTCCTGCACCTGTTGAGCTGTGACTTCTTGTGCCAGGTCACCTGGGCCACTCCTCCCCCCTCCTCCTCCCATGCTGGCACTCTACTCACCCCCGTGTGTGTCCCTCACGCCCCTCGGGCTCTGACCCTCCCCAGCCTACCTTAGCCAGTCCCACCTAACGATTGTTGGGCAGAATTTGTAAAGGAAAGAAGAAAGGAAGGAAAGAAGTCCAAAGAATGACTTTTAATATAAAATAGAAGACAGAGAAATCAGCCGCCTTCATTTGAGACACGCGCGCAGAGCCATGCCCGCTGAAATAAAGTTGGACGCATGGTGCGGAATTCTCACCGCCCGCCACGGAAGTTACTGCGCATGCCCGAGACATCACCAATGGCAGGAAAGGCGTCGCTCATCTGAGTATGCTGCTTTCAACAAAATACAATTAGGCTGTGGTCCACGTGCAGTCAAAGAATGCCCATTATGAGCAAAAGGGTCAGCCCTATATAGTGGCTTTAATGGGGCTACCACTTCTTAGCCTGCCTCTTCCTATCTGCTGTTCGGTCTTCTTATCACTGCCCTCAGGAACTTAGTGATTTTCTTAGAAGAGGTTGTCATTAATCATTATTTATCCACGTTCTTTCTCTCTTTCCTGGACAATATAAATATGAAACCGGAGAACAGAATTCTGCTGTCTGTTCCTTTTGTACCATTGTGCTCTTAACGTCTACCTTGGGGCCCTCACCTTCCATGAAGGCAGCAGCATAGCGGTAACAAGAGCTAACTTTGGGGCCAAGTTTAAGATCTACTTACAATGGACTTTGACCACGTGACTTATTAAAGCTTCCGACTCTTTATCTCTAAAATGAGTATAATTCTATGGAGCAATTATTGTTATCAGGACTAAATGAAAGACCTTAGAGTGCTCAGCGTGGTTCATGGACTATAAAGCATAGGTTAAATTTATCAAATGCCTCTCATACCTGACAGCTGCTCTCCATTGTACTCAATAGTACTTTGTGAATTTCTCTGATATAACAGAAGCTGTATCTTATTTGTGAATCATGTGGAGGTCACCCCCGCCAGGCTGGGATCTCCGTTAACAGCCGGAATCGTTCCTCGTTGCTCTATCTCAGCGCTTAGCAAAGTTACTCACAGTATAAAAAGCGCTCGATGGGTGCGTGGATTGAAGGTGGTGGGATTGTGGAATGGTTAGATGAATGGAGAAGAGGATGAAGCAATAAATACATAAGAGGAGAAGTGGACAAAAGAATAAACAATTATAATAAGGGAAGGTAAGACAATATTTATTGAACATCCATGAGGGGCCACACAATTTTTTGGCTATTTACATATATTATTAATAGTCATCCAGTTATTATGTGATAGAAGATAAAGGCAAAGCTTAAGAAAGGAAAAAACAAAAGCCAACATATAGTAGTCTTCCCTTACCTGAGGGAAATATGTTTGAAGATCCCCCAGTGGATGCCTGACACTGCAGATAGTACTGAACCCTATATATATTGTTTTTTCCTATACATACATACTTATTATAAAGTTTAATTTATAAGTTAGGCACAGTAAGAGGTTAACAATGATAACTAATAATAATAATAAATAGAACAATTATAGCCAAATACTGTAAAAAAATTTACGTTACTGTGGTCTCTCTGTCTGTCTCTGTCTCTCATAACTGATCTAATAATCCAGATAGCTACTGATTGGCTAACTGGCAGGTAGTGTGTACAATGTGGATACACTAGTCAAAGAGATGATTTATGTCTTGGGTGGGATGGAGTGAAACAGAATAAAATTTTATGATCTTACTCAAAATGACGCACAATTTAAAACTAATGAATTATATATTTCTAGAATTTCCCATTTAATATTTTTGGACCATGATTGACAATGTGTAACTGAAGCCGTGGAAAATGAAACCACACATGGGGGGTGGGAAGCTATTGTAGTCCATCCTTTCGACTTTATTCAAGGAGTTCTACAGTTCTTTCTGCTTTAACATGACATGCAGTAGACTCTGCCTACATAAGACATAAGACATAAGACAGAAGTATTTGCTATCTACCCAGGATATTGGATTGTGCAATTACTAAGAAAACTCAGCATAGTCTAGATTACTAAGGCAGAAAATTGGTACAATGCATTTTAAAAATAAAAAAAGCAAAGGTTTGGCGAGCATTCCCAGATATAAGCAAGCCCATGACTGCTTCTAGAGGGGAAAATTCCTGTATTTTCCATTTCTAGATTCAGTCCAATAATGTCAAAGATGAGTAATCACAGCTGTATAATATCTTTGAGGGGTTGTGTGACAAAGAATTTGTGGGATCACAGAGATCATCACTAAAACATTACATAATTTCTTGGTAAAAGTTCATGTTTCTGAGTATGAACCTAAACTCTGAGGAAATGGAGCTTACCACAGAGGAATGGTTAAAGGAACCCTAAAAAGGAAAATATAGTATATGGTAGCCCATTCATATAGCAATATTTGTGGAACACGAGTACACCCAAGAATCTAGAAACTGCAGCTAGGATGCAGTACTAGTTATTTGGGAGGAAAAGTCAATGATATATGTTGTCTGCCCTCCTAGTGTCTCCTGGTCTCTAGAAGGGAAGATTCTGGGTAAACAAATATATAATTTCCGAGACAGGATGGACGTTTGTGAAGCAGCTGGTGGTGAGCTGAGAACATTGCTCCTCACAGGTTCGATGAGTTAGCGATGTTTCTCTAAAATAAGTGGCATTGATTTCGGTCATACAGGCGAATGGAAACTTGACAGATGGATCAGGTGAGGTATATTCTGAGAGAGAAAACTGCAATAAGATGCCCAAATGCACACCCAGGACTTCAAATGGTCCCTTATGGCGCTAATGGTCCCAGATGGCTCAAAGGACCAAACACAGAGGTTCATTTTGGAGAGAGACCACTGAGGCTGTGCAGTTGAGGCAGGCTGGGAGAAGACCGTGAACCATAAAGGGGGACTCACAAAGGCACATCTTTGGCCCCATTTGCTGTCATTTTGGAGCCCCTTCAAATTATATATACATATTATGTGTTTATGTAAATATAAATTGTGTATATGTATATATGTATATAAAACTTAGAGATACTTTCCAAATATATACACATGTATATGCCCATACATACACAATGCATATATATAGTACGTACACTTATAGGTGTTTCAAGTATAAGTTCCAAGCTACACTTTCATCAATTATTACATGCATGCAGAAGAGTGAGCTTGATCATGGTGCCCCCCACCCCACCCCCCTTTCCCTTTAAATTGCTCGTGGTTCTCTCTCACAGGAACAGGCACAGTTTGGTTCCTCCCAACTAATCTTAGTCTTTCTTATTTCATTCTGTGCAGCGCTCTGAACTTGAGTGAATAATAGACAGCATTTGTTTACCTTTCCTTATTACCCCGAGTCCCGATGCACAATGAACCTTAATAGGATTCAGAAAGTCACGACATCCCCTTTCATGGCCTTACGAAGACCACAGCTTAGTTTTCCCTCTTGTCACCTGCGCGTCCCGTCACGCTTCTTGAAATTACTTGGGCTCTGAAGCTTAATTAGTGTCCAGGGAGAGACCTGCAGGAGTTGGAGATACAGTTCAGCGTTGGTGGGAAGCATGCTTTCGGAACGTCTTTTTTGGCCCACAGTTTCTCAGCCCACATCGTGGTTCCTAGATATGCTCTGTCAGTGCTTTCTAAAGTGCCTATTGATACCGACTTTTGTCAAAGAGCCAAGATAAACAAATACATAAAAATAGCTTTGTATAGCAAAAGATATGAATTGTTCCAATCCCTTTATTTACATGAGAATGGGCAGAAAAAAACCAATACTCACCCAAATGCTAGCTCAGTTGCAATTAGCATTCCTCTTCTCTATTAAACTGTATTTTGTGCCACTCATCGTCCGTATTTGAAAAATATCTTTAATTTTCCTAAGCAGGTTATTAGGTTTTCCAAAATAAGATAAGAGTTTCATTTTGCTCAAAAATCAAAGAGCCCCTTCAAGAAAGACTTGCTTTTCCCTTTCCTTTGAAGGCAATCCTTTGTTGGAAACAGTAAGCTAAGAACAAAAGAATCACAGTAGCATGACTGAAACTTGGAGAATTTGCTCAGAAAAGTTCCCTAAATGCAGGTCTTTGGGAACCAGTCATTTAAACCTCTGACACACTGTCTCAGTGGCCCCAACACATGGGGCCCTCTGATTATGCTGCCTCATAAAAGGCCAAATTAATCTTAATCTTTTTAAAAGTGGTTATGCGTGTAGAACTCGAGAATATGTGGTTAGTGTACTGTCACCCCTGAGAAGTTCCGTTGCTCTGGTAGTAACTGATAAAGAAGGGGATTTCTCAAAGTCAATCACTCAAAATAAAGAACTTAAATCCATTTTAACATACCTCTGGGAAGCATATCTGCATTAACCTAGCCCATGACTTCCCTGGCAATAATAAGGTTTAAAGAGAGGACGCAGTCACTGGTGATTTCTGTAAGTGATACAGTGAGGGGACAGAGACAATGAGGCTAGCATTAAATGGGACCTGGGATTAAGGGATCTTGCATTTAGCCATGTGCGGAACACTGAAAATTAACGTGGTATTGTTTAGCAGGCAGCTGTCAAGTTATTGTAATTCGCAAAATGTTTTTTTTTCCCTCTTCTCATTCACTGAAGGCATATTAGAAATGGCTTCATTTCTGAGGGATGACAAAGTTAATCCTATTTTGAGTTCCATTTGAAGAAAATGATACTTAAAGCTTGTTTTGCATTTATCAAATGAGCCAGTGAGTTCAACGTTTACTGAGTAGATCTGAATGGAAGACACGGTGTTAGATACCAGAGTTATAAAGATAAATGGAGAGCAAGCACTTCCATCAAGATATTTAATATCTGGTGGGAGTTACAAACGGAGCAGAACTTTGCAATTTTCTGTTTCTGCAAATTTATGAGTAGAGGCAAGCAAATGACACTAGAGGAGGATGTAGGTGGGCTGAATGGGTTCCCTTAAAGTTAAACCACAGTGCCATGCGGACAGAGGTAAGACAGACCCAGAGAAAGTAGGCTGATGTTCAGGCAGGGTCCTGGGGCAGGCACTAGTCTCTTGAGGCCTTTATCTAACACATCCAGAGGCAATCCATGTCTCCATAGAAACACCTCACTGTATTGTCATTACACAATAATGCATATTAAATACAATTTAATGACATGCACAGGAGCAAGGGGGCTGTGTGTTCGTCTTTCAGCATCTAGCCATGTGTGGCATCTTGTATGCACAAAGCAAATATTTGAATAAACGAATAAAAAAATAACAAATTTAGTCATGCCTAAAGAAGGCTTTTTGAAAACGGCATTAGTGGCATGATATCCAAGTTCAAAAGAAACACAAACACAAGGCTATTATTGTGATACAAAATATCAATTCAGAAGCTAGGACAATAATGTACACTTCAGAAAATGAGGGTCTAAGGTGGGCGAGATGGAATCGCCTGGGATATTGTCTGTAATAAGCATAGGAATGCTTAGGAATAATTCAGAGGAGATGGTGAATTTTGATGGCCAGTTGGTAAATGTAACAGCATAGGAGTTGTTCAGGTGCACTGCAGGTAAATAAATGAATGCATAAATAAACAGATAACCCCTATCCCTCTGCATCTCCTTTATGCCAAGGCCTACCAGAATGACCATTGCTTTAAATTTTCATGAGCCCTTCACTACATTGTTCTGCTGATAAAAACCTTCCAATCATAAGGGCTGCATTGCATCTGCAAATAGAATTGCAGTAGTTTATTTTGATAACTCGAAGCCATTCTATATCTGAGAGGTATAACCATGAATGTATCTATCAGAAGATCATCTCAGTTACCAATTGCTGGGGGCGTCCTACTTGCCAGACGCCCGGAGCTGATCACGTGATGCGGCCTCACGTTAATCCACTACGTTTTATTTTTTCCTGTAGCCAAAGAACAAGGCATCTAACACAAAAGTGTCATCACTTGATAGTGGATGTGCTTATGTGATTCCGGCCACCCACTGAGCAGCAGGATGCCCGTCGGTCTCCCTGGTCGAAGAGAAGATGGTTGTCTAGGAGAAGATCTTCTCGTTTCCATGGACTATCATCAAGGTAGGGTTTTTCCCATCTTGTACCTGCTTTGCTTCTAATTTCCTCAGTTTGGGTGAACAAATTGTAGGGGAAATAAGGAGAATTCAGAGATCCCATTTTGAGACATCGGGGCAGTATCCTGGATTATAAACTCAGGCGTACCACTTTTTAGGCGACATATGGTTAATCAGTCAACTTCTCTGGACTTCAGTGTCTTTATCTGTAAAATTGTCCCATTATTTATTCATGACTTTATTCATTCAACACATGTTTGTTGAGAATATAGTCTGTGCCAATCTAGATACTAGGAATGCACCAGTAAGAAAGAAAATCCTTTATTAATAACTCACGAAGCTTAGTATGCATCAGATTTACTTGAAAGTTTCCCATAATATGAAGATGTATAAAAGGGGCTTTCACCTTACTCAGAAAGATGCCCATGACAAAATGACACTTGACACTTGACCGGAGATCTAAAGTGTAAAGGTAAGTTGACTAGGTGAAGAGAAATAGAGAGTTTTCAAGTCAGAGAAAACAAGTTTCAAAGGCCCTGTGGTTGGAGGAAAGCGCAGTGTGACTTGTACACAGAGGTGGGGAAACCCTGCCGCTCTGTCAGTGCCGCCCAGTCTTTCATGTGCCTAGAAAACACCTGGGGTCTCCTTTCAAATGCAGATCCCGGCTTTAGCAGGTTTGAAGTGGAGCCGGGGATTCTACTGTCTGGTGAGACCTCCCAAGTGATGGCAGGTTCCTGCTCCACAGACCACACTTTAAATAATGAAGTGCTGGATGGGGCTTGGTTGCTGCTGCTGTGACCATAGGGGAGCTCTCGCCGTTTATTTTAACATTACCTAGGGAAAAGCAAGGGAGGTCCATGAGGCCTGTCAAAAACAACAACTTTGCCAGTCTCTTTTTTCTCCTCTCTCTTTCTTTTCCTGTTTTGACCTCCAGTTTCTCTCCAAAGCAAATGTAGAGAGGGGAGCTTTTCCTCTACGACGAGTGCCCTTTTCGACCCAGGGAGAATGGGACACGATTGGCTGGCCCAAGTCTCGTGCCAGTAGTCTGAACAAGTCTCTGTAGGTAGGGGATGGGTTATCGACCATCTTGGGTCCTAAGTCTTCCCTGGCAGGTGCAACCTGATTTACCTGACATATAGTTTTCAAAATATTAACAATGAAAGGGGAATAACTCTGAGCTTATTGATGACCCCAAGTCACGTTTCCCAGTTAATCCGTATAATAACAGTACCATATTAATCAAAACAGCAGATTGCATTTCAAGCCATGGTTCAGGATTTGTGAGTGTTGAGGCAAGAAAAGAGATGTCATTTTACCCTTCGATAATTTTATTTATTGATTTACTAACGTGAGTAAGCAACCATTATTTAAGATGGAAAGCAAAACCACGGCAAATTAAATACTACGACTAATCGCCCTTCAAAATGTAGATTGGAACTAAGTGAACGGAATTCTGTTTTGAGTTGCTCTAATTCTGTGGACAGCCACTGTGGATGTTCACAACAGGGTCAGTGAAGGTCAGCGACGTTACATGTGATCCAGGACCTCATCACACAGCTTCTCCAGCACGTGGAGAATTATTATGAGACCAGGGACTCTTTCTTCTCCTATAACTGGTCCGTTTCAGTGGAGAGAAAACATCAGTTGAAAAAGGAAGAAACCCATGTAAGAAATGCAATGTCAAGGTTACTCCGATATGGTTATTTAAAAAAAACAACCACCGCCAAATATAGTAAAATGGTGCAAGCTTGAGTTGTGGTCATGTGACTCTGAGTATGCCTGCCATTGGTTCATTTATAATACATACCAAGTACCTAGTACAACATGCTCTTGATTTCAAGAGGCTTACATGGACTGGGGAGGACTATGATGGTTACCAGTGATTCTTATAAGAATAGCAGTTTGCACGCTAGCTGGCATGGCTCAGTGGATTGAGTGCTGGCCTGCGAACCAAAGGGTCCCCGGTTCGATTCCCAGTCAGGGCACATGCCTGTGTTGTAGGCCAGGTCCCCACAGGGGCGTGTGCGAGAGGCAACCCCACACTGATGGTTTTTCTCCCTCTTTTTCCCTCCATTCCCCTCTCTAAAAATAAATAAATTTTTAAAAAAGAATAGCAGTTTGCATAACAGGCAGAATTACCAGAAGGGGAATATCATTGTGAGCTGACCTGTGCGTGTCAGCGGGACCCTCACAGGAGTAGAAACATTCCAGGCGTTTCCGGCAACGGAGCGGGAGATTTTCAGGTGCCAGGGAACTGAAGACAGAGTAAACAGCCCTTTATAATTTTCGCATGTTCTCTCAGAGACTCCATGAGTAAGCCAGAAGGGTGGGTGGATGCAGTGTATAAGAGTGTGGGTGTGTGCGCGCACGCGTGGTGTGGGGTAGGAGGCATGTCGAAAGGTGATGTATAGGTAGGAGGGAGATACCACAAATACAGTTTCTTTGCACTTCAGGTATTCCACTTGTGCGATTAGCATGGCAGTGCGTATATCATTTCTCATTTAATGCTCAGGGAAACCACTAAAGGTAGAGGAAACGGCTGACACACTGCTAGCACTTAATTAATGTTGGTTGAATGAGGACCCTGCTGATACTTAAGAAGAGGGTGGTGTGTGTGTGATGCGTAAATACAGTTTGGCGAAGCTTTCTCTAAGGGAAAGAATAAGTACTTTTACTCCTAGATTTTTTACCTTAAAATTAAGGATGGATAACCAAAGAATATTCTAGAAGTTTTTTTAACCTCTGGGGTTTAGTAAGGAAAATGTTATTTATTAATTAAAGTTTTTAATAAACTTCAAATGCCAAGCATTGCTGGTAAACATTTCAGATTAATAATCCTGCATGCCCGTGGTTCCATACGTACTTCCAGATCAATGTAGCTTTATGGCAACTCAGTAAGAACTTAATTGTTGTCCCCACATTTCAAGTGAGGAATCGGGGTGTGTGTGTGCATAACTCGGTGTTTAGAGACGTGAACAGAGTTTATACTGATGAGTAGCAACGACCATATTCCACATGACTAGATTAATGGCCCCTGCGAGACCCGGTGCCGTTGCGCCTTCTCGAACTCAGCTCCCGTGCCCTATCTATGAAGCAGGGGGAGACAGAAGAAGCAAGAGATGCACTTTTAATCCGTCTTCTTCATTAGAGGACCATTCGTGATCTGCACAGTCTTCTTTAATATTATATTGTGACTTTGACATCGTTTACGAAAATGTATTAACCTTCTTTTCTTGACTATTGCTTATGTAAAACAAAACATAATAAAATGAAAAGAAATACATGGGCATGCACACATCCACCAAAACTAGGCCCCTAAACAATTCAGGTGGCAAAGAGGAGGAGACAGAACAAGAGGACAGTCAGATGAAGATTTTTGCAGTTTCTCAAGCTATGTGCTTGTCTTTATATTTGCAAAAAAAAAAAACAACCAACAACAACAACAACAAAAACCCACATAGAGTATGGTTGAGATTAAAGTGCTTATGGGACATATCTTGTCTTCCTTAAAGTTATTAGTATCCCCTCTGAACTTTAGTGACATTCTGCAATAAATTTACAACATATTAAGAGAACGAAGCAAAGGCTGATATGCACATCTGTGTTAGTGCACTTCATGTGAACTGCAGCATTTACAGAGGACCTGACATAGATGTACAGGAAACATTTATTTAAATGGTTAACTAAGATAACTTAATTATCAGAGAGGAAGAATGGTCGCTTTTTTTTTTTTTTGCATAGGTAATGATTTTGTATTTTTTCTTTCCTTCATTTTCTTTTGTATTCCTGTCTTTTGATGAAGTACCCTGTCTCACTTTTACCCCCCCCCCTTTTAAGCATTCTGTTCAATTACAAGGGCAAATGGCAGAAGAGTTTCAAGAGTGTGTGTCTGTCTGCATGCATGAGTTTTTGTCTGTATATATTGTATCTGCAAGTATGTGTATAGATTCCTGTGTATTGTCATATGAAGGGGGACCCCCCAGAATATGGAATGTATTTATAAAAAATTGTGTGTTTTCTTACATGTTTAAACTTTAGTCACCTTCAAAGCACTCTCCGTTTGATGCAATACACCTATCAAGACGTTTTTTCCACTGCTCAAAGCAGTATTTGAACTCACCTATTTTGACACCTTGTAGCGCTTCTGCCGTTATTTGTTTCATCTCTTCCACGTCGGCAAAATGTTTCCCTTTGAGGACTTTTTTTCATCTGGGGAAAGAAAAAAAGTTGCTTGGGGAAAGACTGGGTGAATAGGGAGTGGGGCCCAGGGGTCATGTTGTTTTTTTGGGCAAAAACTGCTGAACACTCATCGGGGTGTGGGCAGGTGCACTCGTAAATCACCCATCATGAAATGGGCAAATGTGTTAAAAGTCTTCAAAAAAAAAACCAAAACTCACTGTGACCAAACACAGCTTCTCACAACAATGCCAGCTGATACACTGATACAGATGGATTCCGAGAGCACTCATCTAGTGTAGGAAGCTTGTACTATAATGGGCCCACCCTCCAGAAGATAATTCCGTTGTTTTTTCTGGGGGGTGGTCCCTCTGTCTGTATAAGTTTGTGTATATGAGCCACAAACTTATGTGCACACAGATATATACGTATCCGTATGTGTAAGCTTGTGTCTCCACATATAGACTTGTGTCTATGTGTGTTTGTTATGTGTATGTACATGTCTATATGTGTGTATCTGTTAATGCATATGTATTTGCATGCCTATCCATATATGTGTATATATATATATATGCCTCTGTCTCCCTCCCCATGTACCTTTATGTATGTGTGTTTGTGTATGTGTGTAAATTTGTGAGCCTGTGTGTGTAGGTAACTGCTTGTTGGTATGTCTACACACATTCACCATTAAACACAGTCCCCACTTTTTAAATAAATGGAAGTGTTGCTTGCAGGAAAAAAATAAACTACTTAGCACTTAATGTTCTGGAAAAATTCATATTAAAAGACATCTGCTTAAACCAAATTCTGTTTTATCTACATTTAGCCACAGGTGTTAAAAAAAATGATAAGCACTTGGAAAGTAGACAAACCAAAAATTGCAAGAGTGTTCATATTCATCTTAGCTTTCATAAGGAATCAACTTACAAACAATGATGAAAAGTCAGTTCAAGATTTTCATAAGTAAGTCCTGTTTGGTGTAAATCAGACACATTTCTCATAGAAAGGTGCTGACTCTTGGCACATTCTGAAAGCTTATACTGCAATGAATTCCCTTACCTAATATTAATTTACTTTCTGTAGTTTTTAAAAATGTGGTATTGACTAAATTAGCATTTGGATTAATTACCTTTTAAATGCAGTAGTCTCTTAATACAGAACGGTAGCAGAAACACCAAAGTGTTTGAAAATCAGTTTTCTGAATATTTTGTATCTGTAACTTCTACTGCACATATCATCATATGTGTATAGTATATGTTTATATTAATTTATACTATGTAAATGTCTAAACATAAATAGGTCAATGTTCAGGTGTTATATAGTCCCATGCACACACACACACGAAATTAAATTAATATACATTATCTCTAAAAGCATGTGAATACCTGGTAAATGCCGTATGTTATGTTAGAGGAAGAATAGCAAGATGAGAAAGTGAGGGCCCAGACCCTGAGGAAGTGATTTCACGTAGGGACAGAGCTGGGTACATAATTTGCAAGTCCCAGCAAAAAATTTTAAAAATGTAGAGTCCTTTGTTCAAAAAGCAGGATAAAATGAGACTGAAGGTACACAAAAATATTTTTCTTATTTTCCATGGTTTTGCCCCCTCACCCTGTCTTATTCTAAAAAATTCTCTGGACAGTGCTTTTCTAAGTAAAGGAGAATTAAAATCTTAAATTATTAGCATGCATTTTACCATTCATCTGTGTATCGTGCAATGACAGTTTTAGATGCAAATGGCAGAGTATGTGACCCTTCTGCAGAATTACTGAAATTATGAATCTTACTACATGGCCTGACCCTGGGGGGTCACTTGGGCTCGTGAGAAGAGACAAGTATAAGCCAGACTCCACAAGGCTGGTGGAGGGAGTGAGGGGGTGTCTCTTTAGACAGGAGGGAGCTCTCTGAAAGGTAATCATTGAGCAAGTGAGGACTGTCCCAGGATGTTGTGTAACAGGTCCCTTCCTATCACCTGCTAGACCTATTCTCAGTGTCCCAGCTAGCAAGGGGCTCTGGAAAGTTGAGTTCTTTATAAGTCTATCACCCCCACACCACGGCAGGTGGGAAAACTCTCTCAGATCTTTAAACCTGTGTGCCAGGAAACCTGAGAGAGGTGACAGAGGCTCGCTCTCATGAAGAGGCAGCTTTCCTCTGGCCAACCACCTGCCCGGTGCTCCGGGGTGCTGGCAGCTGGCAGGATGACTACTACAAAGCCCCTCTTTGATAGGTTGCAGGATACGTGTGCCCGCCTTTTCCTCCATGCGCAGGGATGGGGAAGGGATGCAGGGTAGAGCTGTGAGGGAATGGCCCCCTGAGAATCTCTTCCTGGGGGGCTGTGGGAAGTAAAGCCACTTGTGAACCAAGGCTCCAGGCCCCAGGCATATGCTCCATGGGCCCATCTTACAAAGCACACATTCAAAGAAAAAAAATCGTTAAATATTTGAAGATGACAACTACAGAGCATTATTCCTTTCGGAGGTGGTGAGGGTTGATAGTCACACACTCATGAAGCCAGCCTTCCATGGTCAACAGAGACACATAGTTTAGCAGTAAAACATGGCTTGAGGACAGAGTTGACGTAGGGCAGAGTGTTATTAACCCTGTAAGTCTGGTGGAGAGAAGGGACAGTTACTAGCAGAGTGAAGAGCGACGCTAAGTTTTGAATCCGAATTCTCGGAGCTGGTAAAGGATGGGAAATGGCATTCCAGGCACAGGAGAGCCTACAGCCAAAGCCTCGGGCATTCGAAAGGCCATGGCATCCGTGAAAAGCTGCAAATGATAGTATAGGAGCAACCTGCCCGTGCAGGCGTGCTCACAGGTGCACACCAGGGGAAAATGATGCAGGAGGAGCAGTGAGCGTTTGGGGGTTGGGTTGCACTGTGATACAATGTTTGTTCTTTCATAAGAAACCTGGGCTCAGTAGATAATTGTACTGAATGAAGCCTTACGTGTACTCAAGCTCAGAAATGAGCGCCTCGATTACCAAACAGCAAAAGAAAACCTGGGGTAAATTCTACTTTACAGTATCAAAATGTTAGAAATTCTTCATTTAGACGCAAGAACATTGAGCCTGCAAAGGTCGTAAGTTAAACCGGAAGAGCCCACATGACAATACAGTCATCCACCCTTCTCTGTGGTTTAGTTTTCTGCAGGTTCACCTACCCACAAGTCAATTGTGGTACAAAAATATTAAATAGAAAATTCCAGAAATAAACAATTCTGAAGTTCTAAATCACAGGCTGTTCTGAGTAGGGAGGTGAAATCCCTGGATATCAGGCTCTGTCCTGCCCGGGTTATGAATAATCCCTTAGCCCAGCGTCTCTGCCACGTGGTGCTCTCTGCCCTTCAGTCCCTTAGTAGGTGTCTTGGTTGCCAGGCCAGCTGTCCTGGTACCACAGCCCCTGTGTTGCAGTAACCCTTATTTTCCTTAGTAACGGCCCCAACGTGAGAGAGCAGTGATGCTAGCCATTCCGATGTGCCGAGAAGCTGTAAATTGTATGCTGAGGTTGCTGAGATCTGCAGTAAGAACGGATCTTCTATCCATGAAATTAGGAAACAGCAAAAAGAAAATCATGCTAGTTTTACTGTAGCACCTCAAACCGCAAAAGTTACGGCCACAGTGAGTACCGAGGGCTGCGTGAAGTTGGAACGGCATTAGATTTGCAGGTGGAAGACATGCGCAGCAGTGTGTTCCGATCGACGCCAATGTGTTGTGCCAGAAACACTGAGCCCATGGGAAGACTTTAGCCAGCCACCCCCCCCCCCCAAAAGGAGTGACACCAAACCATTTACTGCAAGTGAGAGATGGTCACTCAGATAGGGGATAGATAGTAGATAGTTTGGCATTTCTCATCTCACATCATGTCAAGAAGAAGGGGGAGTACCATACGATAGGAGGACACCACATTCACATAACTTTTATTAGAGTATGTTGTTATAATGTGTTCTATTATTTTACTAGTTTTTGTTAACTCATTACTGTGCCTAAGTTATAAGTTGAACTTTATCATAGGTGTGCATGTATAGAAAAAAAACATAGTATATGTAGGGTTCAGTACTATTTGTGGCTTCAGGACTCCACTGGGCGTCTTGGAATATATCCCCGGCGGATAGGGGAGGACTACCGTAAATTACGTTTTTCACCTTTAGGGTATGCCATCGAAGTTACTAGATGAACTGTAGTGAAATTGAACTTGGTGGTGAGTGTTTGAGGCCCCTGTTACTACGGGTGTGTGCCCGGGTGTTAGAATGAGGGATGCCAGGCCTGTTAGAAACCAGAACATGGTGTACAAGTTTTTTTTAACGTACGCGTGTGTGTGTTTGGGGTGGGAAGATAGTGGGGTTGGAGGGGTGTGTCCGTCAGTCTTAGAAGAGAGAGCATGTTACTGTACACTGCAGAATCTGGCTGTTTCCGTCACCATCCTCATTTTTTTTATTTTTTAAACTTTAATAAACTGTTTTGTGAGTACTTACTGTATATAAGCACAACACATACATTAACTTTCATGTTCAAAACAGCCCTTCCAAGAAAATATTTTTGTCTCTTTTTAACAAATGAACAAATTGAGATTGCCAGGGGTTAAGAGACTTTCTTCTCAGAGCCCTGGAGTTCTCGATAGGCAGAACTCAGGACTCAAACCAAAGTCATTTCGATTGCAAAGACGGTGTGATTTTCTCTGAGTATGTTTTTCCAAATGTAGTGCGCAGGCTGGGTACGGCAGACCCGCCTGGGGATGCCGGTTCCTGGCTCCGACACATTTGCACAGGCTTCAGGGGAGCTGTTCATGGGGCGCCCCTGCCTGGGCTACCTCTCCGGAGCTACAGAACCCCTGTGGGTGGGACCAGGCATCTGCATTGGAACGACTAGCTTTGGAGAATCACTACACGTGATTCTGTTATGGAACGCGTCATACTGTTACGGAAGAAAACTCACAATGGACGGAATTTTAGATTTACATATAGAATCCAAACTGGGAGAAATAAGAAGTGGCAAAACAGGACCTGATCAGCGCTATAGCAAGAAGTCACCTCCTTCTGTTTACTTTAAACAACTCCCAGGTCCATATGGCCGAGTATCCATCGGCTATGAACAAATTTTATCATTGGGCAGCTTTGCTGTGGCTACGAATTTGGTATTGGAGCTGCTGCACATATAATAAGTTTTGCCTATGACGTCAAAGGTCTATTTTCAGACTTTAAAGCTGATTGGGATTTGCTTAGTCTTTGTTTATTTTGGGAAGTAGTTTAATCTAATCTTGACATATTCTAAGAAAATGTCGATTTTAACTTCAGTCTAAATATTGTATAATCACAGCTTTCCGATGTAAACTCCAGAGCTAAACTTGGGCAAACTTCACACATTCCATTTTGTAATGTAACAACCACCTTTAAATCCAACTGCAGTAGGAAACGACCAGGAATCAAGGGCAGTTTAAGCCTAATGATCATATTTGCTGCCGCTGATGGGGAAGATAATGCTTGTTCCCTAAAATGACTCTAGCAACACCATTGATTCTGAGCTTCCAAATAAAAAAAATAAAAAAAAAAGGAAAGAAAAGAAAAACAAAAAATAAAAGAAATTATTTTATTCAAGAAGTGTTCTACAGCTTTCCCAAGATGCAAAATGTTTCATTTTCAGTGGATGTAATTGTATCTCCCTTGGCCCAAATCAAAACCAAGACAAAGTTTATACCTCCACCTCTGAGTCATATCTACTCTGAATATTCAATAAAGGCTTCTTATTTTCATCGTTTTGGCAACTGGCTTGCTGCAGGAGGTAGTATGAGTTTAGGGGCTACGAACAGGTGTAGTGCAAACAGACTGGCATGAATCAGAACCCTGCCTCTTTTTATTGTGTAAATAAACGATCTTGTCACTCTTTGGCTTTTGCTCCATTATCTAAAGAGAGGGACGATAAGGTTGCCTACTTCATGGAGATCGTTTCCCATATTAAACAAAATAATATATGCAAAACAGCCAGGAGATTACTACACATTATATTCTCATAAGTGTTAATCATTATGATTAATAAGCCATTTTAGATTTTAGAACAAAGGACTGGCACAGGCATTTCTAAGGATGACTGATATAGAGATCTAGCTGGGAGGGAGCTGGCCAAGGAGAATAGTGGAGGTTTCGATGGTATCACAGCTAACAAGCGGAGAGTTTACCGGGGGTGGAGGCAAGGTAACTCCTTGGAAGAAAAGGGACCTTACATCACGTCATTGATTTCTGGGAGCAAATACTGTGTTCTGGACTCTTACATTTATTAAATCCATGCATCCAGGTTTGAAACTTCAGGACTTAAGCAGAAAGCAATAGCCAGGAAGATGGAACGAAGAATCTCATTTCGTGGAAGGTCATTTGACGCAGCAGAAATAGCAGACTTAGAGTCCCGGGCCGCGGCTGGCTCTAAAAGCCGAGCAAATCGTTGCGCCTCCCCGGACCGTCACGTCCTCGTACGTAAAATGTGGGTAACGCCGCCTGCTGCGTCCCAGCCGGGGCCGGGGTACAGTCCTGAGACAACGAGCAGACTGGTTACTTAATATTAGACTTTGTAAAGTATTGTTTCAGGCATTATAATCCAATAATTTTTTCCTATTGTGGTTTCCCCAATTTGTCCCCATCGACTTACTCATCTATAGAGTTGCTACAGCTCACGCATACCAAGCCCCAAATTCATTTCTTGAATGCTGTTTTTTTTTTTAACCTTCTCATTTCGCTTTGTAAGAGTCCCTTTCTTACTCTGTCGGATGAGCTGTTGTCATCCTTTAAAACACATCAAAGTGTCCTCTTCTCTGCAAAGCCTGTCTCTCTTTGGCCACCTCGCTTCTCCCATTGGGTTGTTCCCTCCCCTGTAACCACATAGCGATGTCTATGTACCTCTTGGTTCTGGCACCAGGTTATCTTGTAATGGTCTGCAGGCCCTTCTACATCACACGACAGCAAGTTTCCTGTAATAAAGACTTACTTATTTTCTTATTCATAGCACCCGACATCCATCAGACAAAGAGATGGCACTCAATACATGTTTGTTACATGTAACAATATTAGCTCATTGATATCAGTACTATTAATATTAGAGTGGCATTCCTATTTTAGTTTTGGACATGTTATCACTAGGGAGAAAATCAGAAATAAAGAAGAAATTTCCATTAGGCTTCATATAAAGCATGAAAACTCCCCCCAGCACACCTACTATAGAACAGGAAGAATGGCGCAGGTTGACATAATGCAGTATATAGTCTTTCATAGCACATGTAATGAGTCATCCCTTCTTCAAAATGTGTTCACGGTATTTCTGGATCTAAACTGTTAAAAGCGTCAACGGCTTCTTCCTGCATTCAATGCCTCCCTTTCCCCTCCACGCCAGATACACAGAGGCACATTCTAAATTTAAATGCTTCATGATCTCAGCTCTCCCTTTCTGCCTCAGCAGCCGTTCATTTTGTCATTAGCTACAGAAGTCCAAGTAGAACTCTGACCTCACCATTCTTTCCTTACATCTAGTCTACAGAACCCCACGTCATACCCAGGATCAGGGAGCTGTCACATTAGGAGCGTATCGGCACCAAGTGGAGGTGCCCTTAGCTGTTTCCCCACACTCCTGGTCAGGTTGGTCAGCGCTGGGAGCTGAACCTATGTCTAAAACTCCGACCAACAGTCCTTGGATTGCCTTATGGTCCCATCTCTGTCTGTAGCTAAGTGGACGTGAAATCAATATCCAGCCTTGGAAATCTGGCCCCTGTGAGATGCATTCTAAATAATGCAGCATATTGTAACCATCGGATGGTGTATAATTTCCTCCATCTAAAACAAAATTGATTTTTGTTTTCTAACTATTATCCCTGCTCTGCAGAGGGATCTATTTTCATTTAGAGTTTCAAACTTTGCAACCATGCACCATAAACAAACACTAAAAGAGTCCGTAATATTCTGAAGATTGTCCGCCCTCAGCAGCGAAGAAGCACCACTAAAAATGCTAAAGGCTAAGAAGTAACAAACCGTCAAAAGCTCCATTGCAAACTCTCTAAAAAAAAAGTCCCTTTCCTTCAGCCCAGCTCAGCAGGACACAGCTCTGCTTACACTTTCAGGTCGCGATCCAGGTCGCTGCCTTTGGCCTTTCCTGACCCCTTTTTTCCATGTCTGAAAGGGGGAGAAGAAACAGTCCTAAGATGGAATAAAGAACGGAGGGCTCGGCTTTTGGTTTCTGCTAACTCAGTGTCTGCTACAAAAAGGAAAAAAGAAAAAGAAAAAACCCAGATAACTACAATCTAAGCAAGTGCTTCTTATTAATATGCATATGAATCTGGTGCTTTGATAACTTTCTGCTTCGGGAGACCTGGGGTGAGGCCCGACATTCCGCATTTTTAGCAAGCTTCCAGCTGACGCTAGTTCCGCTGGTCTGAGGAGCACATTTTGAGTAGTGTGCTAGAATTGGAAAGATGCCCCTCTCTAACCAAGATTCTTAGGCACGGGTCATTCAGTCAAACACCAGTCGAGGGAGTTTGTGGTTGTAATTGCAGCCGCCAGCCAGCCGATCGTAAGATGTGAAGGTTCTTCAGTTGAGCCTGACCTAATCTAACAAGACCTTTAAAAGGCAGACTAGGGAGGCAGAAGAGGAGGCAGGCTTTTGAAGCATGCAAGGTTTCACATGCTGTTGCTGCTTTGAGCCTGGAGGGGGCATGTGAGGAGGACGGCGTCAGCCTGCAGGACGCGAGGGTGGTGGCCCTCAGTTGACAACCAGCGAGGAAATGGAGTCCTCCAACTTGACTTACGCCTTCGAAGAACTGGATTCTACCAACAATCAGATTAAACTTGGGAGGTCATGCTCACAACCTCCAGAACGCAGACTGGCTGACACCCTGGCATCTGCCTTGTTAGATTCCAAGCAGGGAGCCCCGCTCAGCCATGCTGGGGCCGGACTGGGGACTCACAGAAGTTGCGCGATAATAATGGGTGTTGTTTTCAGCTACTAAACTGGTGATAATTTGTTACGCGGCAACAGGAAGTTAATATTAAGTAGAAAGGTTCTCCTTTAATACAACCAACTAAAATCTTTCCCTTCTTGTGTGGGTAAGAAAGAAGTTTGGATCATTGTTTCTCAAAATCTGAAGGTAGTCTTTTTAATGCAGAGAATAAAGAATTTCCAGTTAGCAATACACAAGTCATAGTCTCATTTATTATTGCTTTGACTTTGAAGAAATCTTTAAACCTCTCTGGGCCTCAGTGACCTCAATTAAAAAAAAAAGATTAATAGTACTACCTGTTCTAAGCAACTGCTAAAGATATGTTAAGAACAGCATGCAAAATAAGTGAAGAATTCTTGCAAACTGAAAATGCTTGGTGTACATATAAAATCAGATAAAGCACACTCTTCGATTACGCCTCATTGAACTTTTTTCTAGCCATAAAAACAGTTCTCGAGATCTTAAAATATCATAACTTATTATTCAAAACTCTCCTCAGTCCAAGTGAAAATAGATGAAAGTAAACATAAACACTTGTCGTTCACTCCCCACCCCCCACTCCCCCGGCCCCGGAGATAGTAATTCAGTAGCAGAGTCTCAAACACAAATGTATGTTATATCTTCTTTAAGAGCCGTAAAGTAAAAGCTGTATTTTGTTTGCTCAATTGGAGAAACTTGTTCATTCCAACTTTCTTTTTCCTTCGCTGTCTTGCGCACGTAGGTCGACCGCTAATTATTCAGGTATTATTTGCAAGTGTGATTGCTCTCAGGCGGACAGAATGGAGACTGCTGAGAGACGGGTTCTGGGCGAGCCATGAGTTAGGAAACAGCAATGACACAATATGCTTTGGGTTAACAGGAAAGGTATCTAATATTTAATGTCCTTGCCATGCCTGGTGCCAAATCATTATTTTATGGCAACCTTTCCCTTCCTTTTAGTGCGCGTTAACTTTCTGTAGTGAGCAGATGTGCCACGCACGTTCTGTTCGGCGGAAGGCAGATGCCAGCCCCTGAAGTGGGTGCCCGGTTCCAAGGGCAACATCTGGATCCCGAGCTTGGCTGTGTTTCTGTCTGTGCTTGGGGCTATACAGTGCCCCCTGGGGACATTTTATGATTAGTCTGCGACAGAGTTGGCATGAGTGTCCTGTCTCCCTGGCAACCATTTTCCCTTTGATTCTTATACATCTGCTCAGTAATATACGCTATTTGGGAAACTGGTCCCCGCCTCATTTCCAATCACAAAGCCGGCAGATGACAGAGGACCGTTGTTGAATAGTACATCATTTTCCCTGGCGTCTGAAGATATTGTTTCTCAGCGCACTCACAACTGCATCAAATTGCACTGAGCCCTCTCTGCAAGCCAGTAGGTTTAAGACAAAGTGTTGGACTCTAACAAATACTCAGTAGCACATCTTGAACCTGTGAAGATTTTTTTTCAGACATCAGGAGGGAGCCAGGTGGTTGGAGCAGCCTTCCCAGGCGTCTTTCTTGGATGAGAAAGACCTGGTTGGATGAACCTGTATTCTTCATTTTTACTTTCTCTCTCTCTCTCTCTCTCCCTCTCCCTCTCCCTCTCTCTCTCTCTCTCTGCCATGTTCTTAAGGCAGTAAAAGCTCATACTTCCTTATCGAAAGAGCATTGGGCTATGCTCCTATTAGCTCCCTCCCAGAAAAATGCTATTATTAATCAGGTGGCATCCCTCAGGCTGCTCTTTTGTCTGCAAAGAAACAGGGACGTGACTCGGGTTTTTGGCAAAACGGAATCAGTTTGGCTACATTCCCTGGCTGATAGAGGAGGAGAGATTGGATTGTGAAAGATGGATCCTTCTTCCCAGCCCATCCTCACACAATTCCATAAATAAGGGTTTGGAATTATGTGTAGAAGGAAAAGAGTTAAAAATTTACAAGAATCTACCAGAACCAGGAGTTCACAAAAGTAACGAAAACTATTACAGCTACCCTTGAGGAGTGTGTATTACCGTTCTATCCATGAGGAGATCGAGACTCAGTAAGTTTAACAATTCGAGAGTGAAGTAGGCAAAAACGGATTTAGCCCTTGTATTCCAAAGACTTGTGTAATGGCAACAGTACCTTCTTTCTCTGCGAGGCAGGGAGCTGACAAGGAAGACAGCCTTCATGGATTGGCTTAACCTCACTCCTTTTTAGGAAGAGTTGGCATTATCAGCCTGAGATGAAACATGCTTTGAAACAGAGGGAACACCTCAAGCTAGGGCTGAGAGGTGAGAATGAGAGGTCACAATATGCACCAGGAGTTGCTTAACAAAACAAACAAGCAAACAAACAAACTTCCCTTACCTCTACCAATTCATAAAAACATGTTAAATACCACATCCCATTGGAAACCTTCATCAATGATCAACCTCGTAGTCCCCCACTCCTTCTCTACACACACACACAAAGAAGAAAAGGTAATAGCTTCTGGCTAAAGAGATGATTAGGGCATGGGACACAACCAGGGAGTTCTTTTCACGGTAACGTCAGCCTGGGAAGAGGTCTGCCACTGGTGAGGGCTCGTAGCTCTCTGTCTTACCAGAGCTGTGAAGCTCTCGTCACCAGTGTGCTGCCAGTGGGGCAGCTTTAGGTGTCAAGGACTCTTGCATTATAGAACTTAACACAGGATCTGACCCAAGAAATCCAGTTTTCTACTTTTTAAACACCATGCCCCCTCATTTTTTTCCTTTCTTTTAGAGCCCATCAACATTCTGTCCTGCCTCCTTTCCCATTGTACACGTTACGGAAATGATAGCTATGTGAGCTTTTATAGACTGAGAACATTCATTAGTCACTATAGTCAAACTACTCTCTGGAGTGGATCCAGATTAATCCCCCCAAATTAATGCCATAAAAATGAGAGATGAAGAAGTGGTGAATGAAAATAAAATTTCAAATTATAAAGAGCGCCTTCCATTGCTGTAGAAGGGTCCAAAAGCTAGCTAGTGCTGGAAGTTCTTCCTGCCATTTTGGCCGTCCAATTCTCAATCGCTTTCTTCCGTTCCATCATTTCTAAAATAAGTATTAATAAGGGCACCTACTTCATCAGGGGATTGTGAACCAATGAAATCGTTCACGGAAAATGGTCAGACAGAGTCTGACTAATAATACACCAGTAATAATGAGCATTGTGACTCAGGCTTACAGGATAGCTGACTCTGAGACGGACGGACCTGAGGGAAGACTACTGGGCACTGAGGTCGGACTCCGCAACCAGGGTGAGAGGCCAGGGCACGGCCCTGGGCAGCGGGAGAAGCTGGGCTGTAAAGAAGTTGGGAGCCAGTCTCTGCCAACCCCAGAGGGAGCTCAGAGCAGGAGGGCCATTCCGAATTGTCGTGGGTCAGGGGGAAGGTCCTGTCTCCTGGCTGGGGCAGCTCTCTTTAGCAGGAAGCAGTTCTCAGCCAGGGCTACTCCAAGTGGCTGTGATAGTGAATCCTTCAGTTACGAAGGCAGGTTTGGGATACACAGCTGAGTATCGCTAAAGCATTTGAAAATGGTGGTGTATTATTATTGCTTTTCTGATTCTTTGGTTCATCTTGAACTATGTTCTTTTATCTTTTAGTTCCTTATACACAAATACACACACACACACACACACACACACAGAAACCTAACACTGTGGGATCCAGGGCAGTAGCCCCCATGGAGGCCTGTATACCAGATGCCTAAATATGTAAAAGGTGTACAACAGGCTACCGGACAATTAAATGCATATGTGTGCTGCACCTCATGCAAGAGGCACCTTTATAACAATCTGGAAGGCTGGATGGGAATTTGGACATTTCACACCCCTGCAAGCCAGTCCCCAGGTGCCAGACTGTCCCAACTCCGGCTTTGTTCTTGACCCCACGGAGCTCCTATGAATGTGTGTGAAATTCCAGGCTGAATTTCCAAGCACTGTTCCCAACACCCACAAATAGCTGCACTTTTCTGACCCTCAGACTAAGGGAGGTATATGCTGGTGAAATGATTCATCTTCCGAAAGGCAAGCTTGGGCAAGAGGCATATAGCAGATGTCAGCGTACACTTGGGACCCTTAGGGAAAGGAATCCTGGGGGCCCGTGTATCTGCAGCAAGGGGATGTCTTCAGGTGGCCCTGCACACACCTTATTCTGTTGAGAGAGGGACAGCTGAAGGAGGACCAGGCAATTCTCTGAACTCAGGAAGGATGAGCTGAGACCCTGGTTAGCCCAGGACCAAGGCGTTCCCCCGATTTAGGAAATCCAAGGATTAAAAGCCATGGTCAAACTGGAACAAGTCACCCTCCTAGGGCCCAAGGCAGGGTCCCTCTTTCCCAGACCTGTCCTTCCGCCCAGGTCATGTGCACACACTGTACCTTCCCTGGAAGGCTGGAGCCTCCAACCACTCTTGCCATATGTCTAGTTAACTCTTTCTCACCCTTCCGATCTCAGCTCCACAGTCCCTTCTCAGGGAAGACTTGCCAGACCCCTTTCCCAGGCAATCAGACCTAACGCGGCGGCCCGCCAGACACCCGCACCACCCCGTCAGAGCCCTCGCAGACGTTCGCACGTCCCACAGCAGACCCTCGGTTTCTCTTCCGAGCATCCTGAGCACCTGGCCACTGCGCCGCCGTGCTGAGCACCGTGGCTTCTCCCTGAGCCTCCGCAGCAGGGAGAGCCTCCCTTCGCGTGAGTGCAGAGCCTGAGGATGCGCGGCAGGCTGTCCTGGAAAGCGCAGCCGCGCTTCTGCTTCCGGCGGCTGGCGCTGCACCGCTCACCCTAGACTGCGGGGGAGAAGAGGCCTCGCGGAAAAGTTCTCCTTTCGCTGTGCGACTGGATAGAATTTGAACCGGTTCCTGGGGGCACACTGCATTACCTCTTTTGGATTTTGTAGTAACTCTTCTGAAGCATGTGGGGTGTCAGCCCTAATTAATTGGTTAATTACTTAACTAGCATTGATTGAACCTGTATAGTGCCTGCCTCCCCAAATAAATACTACCATTTAAATTAGCGATTAGAGCTGTAATGAAAGTAAAACACAGTAATGAGGCGCCCCCCTCCTCTATTTTGAATAGTGTGGTCACGGAAGGCGTCCCCAAGGAGGCAACATGAGATCTGGCACCTGTGAGAACAGAAGGAACCATTCAGCTATCAGGGAGAAGGGTCCCTCAAGCAGAAGGCAGAGCGATGGGAAAGGCGGGGGGCAGGCGGGAGGGAAGGGCACTGGAGCTGGGAGCTGTCTGTATACAGACAGACAGGCAGGGTTGGACAGACACAGAGACACCCGAGTGCACAGGCTTCTGATGGTGAGAAGATGGTAAAGAGTAAAAGACGGCCTCCAGTTCACCACTTCTGCGGACTTTGTACGTGGGGGTCTTAGTACAGAACATCTGGGACTTGACATTGACATGTTGACAGGACAGGAGAGGGCCCTCTACCCAAGTGTCCTAGGAAGGAGACAAGGTCAGGGAGGTGGCTATGACGTGAGGAAGGACGGACATGTGGACAAGAGAGTGGTAACCAGGACGTGGTAAGTGCTCTATACAGGCTCGCTCTTACTATTAAAAGGCCGGGCAATCCACTACACTCTTTTAAAGCAATAAATGCCACAACTATTTTCCATACATGTATAATGGAGATAACATTTTTTCACTAGTAGTTAGGTTATGCATGTTAAATAGTTTCCCCTAGTTTATACAATTAATAAGTGTCTGAGACAGAATATTAAACCAAGTGGACTGACTCCAGAGCCCAGGCTCATACCATATGGTAGGACACACCAGTCATGCCATGCGACTGCCCTTAGCGGAGGACAGGGAGGTAGGTGGCCTGCAGACGAGCTGGGGAGGGCTGGCGGACCCCCGCAGCATGCACCCACATCTTAACACATAATATTAACAAATTCTATCCTAAAAATACTTTCTCACGAATATATAAAAAACGCCCACTTAAAACGAATTCATAGAGGAAAATTTGTATAAAAATCTCAATGCTTTTAGATATAGATAAACCCTGATAGTGAACACACTGACGTATGATTTTCATAGTCTTTCCGTGATACATTAACATGTATTTAAAATAAAACACCTAAGTTACACTATGTTCCTCTACTCATACTCCCATGGCATTACGTATGCTTTGAAATTACTTTATTGTCTGTGCAGTACTTGCCTGTAGATAAGCATAATTTACCCATCTCCTTTTGTAAACATTTAATTTTTCATTTATTATTAATTAAAGATTAATTTATTTTCTCTATGTAGTTTGATATAATTGAAGCATATGTACTTGCTCATTTATAGTATATAAACAACATAGAATCTACCTTTTCTTCTTTTTTTCCTTGTTATTCTTTCGCTTACACGACTCGTCCCCCCCGCCTGGGTGCCTGGCTTGCAATAAGGGCTCAGTAATTACTCGTTGGTTAAGCTCTGGAATGCAACTTCTGCTCAAAGGATATGAGTCGGTGCAAGAGAAAACCTTTTTTAAAGGCACCAGAAGCACGCACACACTAGGACTCTTGCCAGGTACACGCTAATCGAGCTTCAGCCTTCATGCTTCGGGTGAAGAGGGAAGCCTTGTTTGCGGGCACTGTGAAACCAAGGGCATGCTAATTGCCCTGTCTTCACACAGTCCTGGGGTGCCCTCACTTCCTGATATTCAACAGAACACCAATCTTCACTTAACACAGTTAATGATATAATTTTTATTTTTAAAAGGCAGGGCTGATGTTCCTACCAGCTTCAGAAGATGTTTCAAATCTGGTCGTGGAACCATTCTATTTCCAATTAAGCAGTGGGGGGATTCAATTACAAGCTGTGGGAAGTGAAGAGTTTATGTCAATAAACCAGCAGTGGTATTAAGGGTGGTTGTCTGGTGTGCAAATATTAACAGCTTGAAACCTAAAGGCGTATGCTTTTGAAATTATCTGACTATGGCTTCTCATGTAGACAGGATTAAGAATACCTGAAACCCAGCCCGGGATTTTCTTCAGAAGCATTTTCTCTCCCGGAACTCAGTGACTTTGGGCAGCTAAGTGGTATAAGAACGGGCTCATTGGGAGGTTGCTAATGAGGTTAAAGTCATTTAAAAATACCGTGTTAGAATACTATCTGGAAAAAAGCAAAGTAATTGCTCGCAGAGACTGGTCAGGGAGCGAAAAAAGGAAGATTCAGTTAAAATTAAAAAAAAAATGTTTAGAGATTATAGGGTTTTGGGAAATTTATGTATTAGATCCTAAACAGGAAACTGAGGCCTCAGAAAGTGAGGACAATATTTAAGGCCTGTTGACTGTTACAATAAAGTGAAGATCAGACTTGAAAATCCCTGGAACAGTCAAAACCACTCAAGCCATGCAAAAACTAAATCCAGTGTATTTTGTGAATGTAACTGAAACTTAATTTAGGCTGTTTCTTATAAATGCTTCTAGTTATCATAAACAAACCTAAGTCATCTTCCTAAAATGATACAAGGTAATCACTTTTTAACCAATCCCCTGCTGCATTCTGGAAACCCTGACTTTAAAAACCGATCATCGTAAAGGTTAGACGGCTTCCTCATTCTCACTTCATAAGCCATACTGTGATGGTCTTGCCTCTCAACTCCAGACCAGGTTTAGGTTTGAACTCCCATGTTTGCGAGTAGTTTGTTTCTCACTCATACGAAGTAAAGCTCTCTGAACTTTCTTTTGACATAATTGACACACATAAAGTGCCTACTATGTATCAGGTACTCTGCCAAGAGTCAGATACACAAATGGAATAATCCTTAGCATCTCCCCTGTAAGAGTTTACAGCCCTGCTGGGATCTATCAGTGAACCCCAAACCCTTTTTCTTTAGTTCTTTTGACTAACCCAAACCATGCTGATCTCTCTGCCAAAGAAGCTAATCTTCTAAATATTTCCCAACTCTACTTTGTCCCCTTCTGTTACCCTAGTTCACTATTTTTTTCCCACTTGGCAATACAACAGTTTAAAATTGTTTCATTATAGTTGGCTTTAAAAGATATTTTTGCTAATAGTTGTGGTTGAGAGTAGTTAGCCCTCATCTCATCCCCTTTGGAAAAAATTTTTTTTCCTTATTTTAAGAGGGAAAATGCTTTTCCCCCAATCTCTATTGTTTCCAAAAGGAGGACATATCCATTTAATTTCCCATGAAACTGCAAGTAATTCCAGCTTCTCACAAATTACCACTAACTGTTCCCTTGGGGGAGAAAATAATTCATTGGACCAGTGACTTTGAGAGAAGAAAGCCGGGGCTCTCACATCATTTTTTTTTTCTTTTTTCTTTTTTGCTAATAGTCGAGATAAGCTGGGCAATAAAGTCACAGCAGCCTTCCGTGGGCTGACTTTAAGTTTCAGTTTCAGAAGTGAGGTGATAGCATCCCTGGTGTAAAACAAAGCCCATTTTCTAATCTACTTTTTTAGAAGCAGAGTTTAGATTTTGGCATCTACCTGTCCATTGGTCTGTCAGTTGCTCCAGCCTCGGTGAGGGGCGAAAGGGGACTTGGGTGGGCTGGGGAGAGGGACCCAGGAGAACAGCACACCTCTGGAGTGGCTGTATTTTATCATGAGTGAAGCTCTTTTTCAAGGCCGAGAGAACCGTCTCTACTAAATGGCCCCCAGAGTCGGTATTTTTCTGGTTAGCAAGGTAAGAGAATAAACAAGTTGGCTCTTGCTTTCCTCGCTTCTTTCAAAAGACATGGGATTAACAGGGGAAAGGAAAGAGAGCAGGCGATACATAAAATAAATTAAATCAGGGCTTCAAAACTTTAATCCTGTGAACTCACAGAGAATTGAATTTGTTCTGGCGAGCTCAGATAACAAGGTATGGCCAGGTGGAAATTTACTTTCACCTTTCTCTCTCTCTCTCTCTCTCTCTCTCTCTCTCCCTCTATCTCTCTCTGTCCTCGATTTTTACCATTTGGAAGGTGTATGTGTCTGGGGCGGGGCTCTTTGATGTACACAAAATGCTAATGCTATCGATGTCTCTCTTTTTCTCCAAATATGCCGCCTTACTGGTCAGGAAAAACCTCAAGCCTTTAAAAAGAGACTGTCGCTTTTCTAGGGTGGAATTGGGAACTTTGTGTGAATACATGTATGTGAATGTGTGCATACGTGTTTTCCTGTGTGTACAAGCAAAAACACATGTGGGCTTAGGTGTGTCAGGATGGGGGAAGCAGTCAAAAAGAAGAGGTGGAAAAAATTGTTTCCCACTCCCTTCTCTTTTCCACATATGGAAACAGCTGATAATCTGAAATGGATTCTATATAAAATTGTAAAAGGCTGAATGATCGCTCTCCAAAGCTGTCTACTGCCTAATCCCTGAAAACTCTCAATATGGTTTTGGCAGATGTGAATAAATGAGGGGTCTTGAGATGAGGAGATTATCTTGTATTTGGGGGGAGGCCCCAATAAAATCGTAAGGGTCCTTATAAGAAAGAGATGGGGGAGGGTCAGGGTCAGGGAAGGAGATGGGACAGCGGAAGCAGAGGGTGGGGGGATATGGGCAGCATCTTGAAGCTGGAAAAGATTAAGATGGGTTCTTCCCTAAATCTTCCGTAAGGATCGAGCCTTGCCCACTCCTTTCGGACATCCGCACCCCAGAACTATGAGAGAATCAATCTGTGTTGCGTTAAGCCTGTAAAACTGGGGTGATTTGTTACAGCAGCCCTTGGAAACTAATACAGGGATGATCAATGATGAATGATAAGCGAATGAATATTATACAGTTATTCTGACTTCCATGTACTTGTGATAAACTAATATACACCTTCTATTGTAAATGCAGGACCTTCCTAAAGGTGAGGATGTTTGAAAATACCTGGGCTTTTGCCACTATTTTTCTTCCTATTCAGAGGTTTTCATGTGTGTTCCAAGCCTTGGAAGTTTCGGAGAGATTACTGGCAGGTGAAGGCAATACACGCCTCTTAGGGAGACTCATTGAGACGCCGAACCAACCCCTTTAACCTGCCCCGGAACTATTTAGTGAACTACTGTTATGAGCAGGCTCTTAAACGCAGGGGGTCGGATCTGTGGCCAGGGCTTGGACTTAGGCAGATGGACGGCGGGTTTAATGTGAGCAGCTCTGAGAGCCTGGTAGGCTGCAGACGTCGGGATTCATTAACTAAGAAAAACCCATTAAATACTATGGTGCCATTCTTTTCTAAGCCATTCAGTTCACTTCTTACATAAGGAAATGCATTTAGTAGCTTATTCAGAAAATAATTGGATTTTTAAACCCCTGAAATTAATTATAATATAAAATTATTACATTTTTCCTTAAATAAAATAGAGTAGTAAAATTCTGAGTGTCTTAACTAAACCCATCTTTTTTCCCCCATTTAAACTTTCATTTCAAAGAAGTTTAGATTTTAATAGTTTTTAAAATTCTCTTTTTTAAGAAACTCTTAACTTTATTATTATAGTTAAAATTGGATTATAAAAAATAATCTAATATAAATTGAATCATTAATTAAGTCAATTTTAAAAGAAATAATTCAATTTCATTAAGGAATTGTTACACTGATATTACAAAGTGAATGGGTTCCTGTAATTAAAAAGCATTGAATTCCATATGACCATTTATCTTTTCCCCTCTTTTAACTATTTTGGTAGTTTTCTAAAACAGGATATAATTAAATACTAAAACAAAGACATAATTCAAAATTAAAATTCTTTAGAAGAACTCACTGGCAGATCATCAAAGTGGTCCATCCCCATCTTCAGGAACCACCACAACAATAAATATATATGAATTTTGATCACGCCTATCATAGAATCATGGTTATTAAATTGTTGTTCATTACCTATGTGATCTCCCACCAAGTAAAGGGATCCTTTCTAAATGTGTCTTAGACCAACATTTCTTAGGCTACTTTCATTTTCCTGGAGTTTAGACCCTGATTCAAACTATGTTTTCCAGTGTTAGATTTGGCGTTATGCAAATCTTACAGAAACTAAACCACACATTTATTTGGAAGATCATAATTTTGAGGATAGAGTCCTTGAGGTCAGATAGACTTCAACTTGCCTGTTACCAATGGCACCGAACTTTGTCAAGCCATTAGCTTCACTGAGGCTCGGTTTCTCTGTCTGTAAAAAGAGGAACCATATCATTGACACGGAGTTGTTATGAGGATGACATGTAATGTCACTTGTCAACTGTCCATGGCAGGCCCTGGATCATATGAGGTGACTGGTAAATATTCATTCTTTTTGCCTCATAAAATTGTGGAACTGTAGTAGAAGAGGGAACATTTGACCTTTGGTACATGGTGTGTGCTAGTGGAAGAGATTTGTTTCTATCTTTGCTTCAAAATTGTACGTTGCAATTTCTAATAGGTAGTTTAAGTGGACTTCTTTTAGGTAAAATAAACCTATGATACAATGGCATGGATGGCAGATTTGTAAACTATATAAAAATATAGATACAATTGCATGTGAAATAATACTGCTATTATTCTAGTATTCTACCAGTAAGTTTTATCTGATGCCATTTTCCCATTTTCCCATTTTCTCTTTGGCTTCGGGGATATCTGCATTTGAATGACTTTCATCAGTGATTTCGTCCACAGACCTGCATCTTTAAAGAGGCTTTGACTGGGCCTACTGTTTTTGCCTCTCTCTAATAATTTGGACCACAGCAACTAATTGCAGTGTCTAATTGTATCCTCAATTGGCTGATTGCACCCACAATTAACTAAATATAAGTACCAAGCTTCTCAGTACATTCAATTTTATGCCTCAGAGAAAGCCTGTGTGAGGGGGCAGTTCGCAGTTGGCTGTCCTCAGGAAAACAGCTCAGACTTGGAATTGTAGGCCTAGTTTGAAAGCTTCCAGATATTTCCTAGTTGGCACAACCCATAAACCTGGCGACTGTCTTCATACATGTTGAGGGACATAAAAGCCAGGTGAGCTGCAGGCAGGCCGCAGTTAAAGAGGAACATTAACAGAGGCATGAGGTGACATCTCATCGGACTTTTCCTGACAATACCCCAAGCAGTTCGTGGGATGGCTGACCTGGTCAGTATGTGCGCAGCTAGGGCAAACAGGCATAGAACTGGGGCCCTCATGTATTTCATTCACAGGAGGTCGGATGGCCCTCCTGAAGCCATATGAAAGGCCTCTTTGACGAGTTAGTAGCAACAGCACATTTTCGATGCAGGCACTCCTGCAAAGGAAGTGTCTTAAAAACGGACTGGACGCCAACATCAGTCTCGTTGAAACTGGGCTGAAAATCCATCCAGACGGAAGCTAGCCATAGCCTGGGCTTGAACTTCCAAATTATCTCGGGTTTTCAGAGGATGTGCTGAAGATACTATTGGTTGATCCGCTACTTGAGATAGAAGATAAAACTCAGAATTTTGCAAAGATTGCTTGGCAATCACTAGAATGCTTTGTGTTTTTTTTTCTTCAAAAGCAAATAAAAATTCTGAACAAGTCTTTCTCTCTAGATTAAGCAATGAATAACGAAACAAAAGTTCTTCACACTTGTACCTAGAAATAAACATTATATGGCCAGAGATGGAAGGGAAATGCATGCGGACAAAATTTTCAGCCTTTGTTTTTATCGCATAATTTTAGCCTTAGCAACCCTCACTGCTTGGCCACCATTTCCCGCATAGTCCTTGCGGGAAATCCTTGACGGTTTCAGCAGTAGCCTCTCCTACTCTTAGCATGTGGAAGTCCCAACTTGGAGATGGATTAATTCCAGGCTATGGACAAGTCTGTGACTTCTAATTTCCAATGCAGATTAGTGTTTCCACAGTGTAAGCAATGATTGCACAATTATGTAAATTCGAGCTGGGCAAACAGAGCCTAGAATTTATACAGCTACGCACTCAATATGTTATTTCAGCTATCTGTTCTTCTAATGCGTTAAATCTTCACCACTACCTTGTTGTAGACTAGCCTTTATATGTGTATCTCAACTCTCTTGATAGATGAAATGAGGTTAACAATGTTTTTATTTTTGCCCCTCGCCAGCTGATGGAGAACAGTCTTTGGTAAAAATAAAATAGCTGATAACTATGTTGAGGGCTTGAAGGCAGGGTAAGCTTATTAGAAAAATGTGAAGATTAAAAATACGAAAGGGAGATATGGAAATAAATTTGTTGCCCCCAAGTGTGGGCGCTGGGGGTAAAGGGTATTACCAAAAAGGAAAGAGAAAAGGAGAGGGACCAGGGAAGTATGTAACTACTACCCTTGACTGGGATTTTGGCAAGGTTATTTTGAGACAGGAATGTCTAAGATGAGATTTTAGTTCAGTTTGGGTACCCAAACACAATGCTACCACAGTAAGGTCGACTCTATTCACAGAAAAATGCGTGCTGATACCAGTGTGTTAATCAGGATCTACATAACGCGTTCGGAGGTATGAACTCAGAAACAAAAGGGTCCATGGAAAAAGTTCCTAGGGACTTCTCTGTATGGAGGGGTGGGCTTAGACTTCTCCACGTTCTGAACATGGGTATTCCAGGCAGCCTCATAAAACCCAAGGAGCCAGGGAGATCCCAGCTAACATCTGAGCTATACTCCACTGAGTTTCTCTAAACACACAGTACAAAGCTTATGAACACAAGGCGTTCCTGTGCGATGCTTCCACCTTATGAAGGGAGACCGTTAGAGCCAAACACTAATGTTGCAACGAGATCCATGTAGCCTTAAGAATGTGAACAGAGCACCGTGGCAATAAGGGGAAAGCTCACGTTGGGGACTCTCCTGGAATGCTCAAGGGCTGTCTGACGTAGGTGATTCTACAGGGTGCGTTCAGAGGACAGAGCCTGCTCTAGCCTATGAGCCTTTGCTCCTGGGAGATATTACAGCAGAATTAGGTGCATTAGGGTTTCTGGAGACCATGAAAAATCGGCTATTTCCTAGCCTATCCAGGATTCCTTTGAACAGTCATCTTTTGATGCCTATCTCTTACCGTGTTGGATTTTCACCGCAGAACTTTTCCAGCTCAGCACTGAGAAATCTGAAGTAAAAGCTTCTTATTTTCGAGATGGTGGAGTTTTAAAGAGTGTAGAAAGTTCAAATGAGGTTTGCATGGTAATTTACAATTCTGAGTGCTTTATCAGAAACGACACGGGTGTCGCAAATCCATCACTAAAGGAACAGCCTAAATAGCCCTCCTTTGCTTTTCCTTAGAACTGATTTTTTTTTCCCCCATCTGTGGGAGAAAAGACTCTGCCTTTCCCAGCAAGCAGGCAGCTGTCATAGATTTTTCGGGCATATTTTAAAGCCCTTTAAATGCTTATTTTTAATTTTAATAATTTTGGAGGTGTTCACTTGTGCATTAAAATTCAGAAAGCTGGCATAGCCCTCGGCTTACCTTCAGGGCAAAACTGTGTGCAAGATACGCTTCTATGAGATAATTTGTTTCTTAATTGGCATCCGTTTGCTGAAATACAATTAAAGTTATTGCTCTAATATTAACATCAACATCTTGATTGCTCTATAAAATATGAATATTTATAAATTTTTTTCTTTCATGGCAAATACCTCTTAGGCACTTTATTTTTTGGTGTTGGCAGTTTCTTATTTGTGGAGAAGTTTTTATTTCTTACAGAAGAGTAGTGTAACATAAAGAGGGCCTGGGTC